>JAIMZG010001468.1:0-45474 GCA_020466075.1 Colletotrichum coccodes
AGTCTGTGAGGGAGATCTCCGGCCGGGCGGGCGCTTCCGCGGCGGCGGCGGAGGAGCCGGGCTGGCCGTCGAGGATTACTTCGTGCTCGAGCGAGGAGGGGTCTTGCGACGGTGGTGGCGGGCCGAGGGGAGGGTTTCGATTGGTTTTATACAAGCGACGCCTGGACTTATGAAGTCGTTCAGGTCGTCTGCCGAGAGGATAGCGCTCATTTTGTCGGTTTGGGAGCGTGAAAGAGGTCGAGTCGTAGTGAGAGGTCCGAGGGAGGAGGTTTGGCTATGAGGTGGTGGGATGTCGACGATGGCGGGGCAATGCGCTCGGCAGTGTGAGGCGAAAGAAAGAAGACGGGAATAGGCCCGCAGGAACTTTTAAAAAACAAAAGTCCAAGTGGTTTGAACACTCGGCGACTTGTAGTGGGAAAAGGTGAAAGACAAGGACCGAGGCTGCCTTTTGTTAAAATGCTGCTGTTGCTAAGAATGAGTGTTCCCTCTCTGACTCCGTGAACCCGGAGATGCGCAAATGATTCAATCAAGTGAACGGGTAAAGAAAATAAAATCGACCGAATGTGATTGCAAATCAGCCCCCCACCACTGGGCTTTCCAGGGGGGAACGCCGCCGCTGACAGTGCACAGTCGGGGAACCCACAGCGCGCGCGCTGCGAAATCGGAAGGTGGCGGATTGGCAGCGAAAAGTGGAGGACGGGCGGCGGAAAGCCCAGCCCCACTGGCGGCACCGGCCCAGGGCCCCTGAGAGCCTGGCAGGCCAGAGGATACAGGGGATATTTTGCAGCTGGCTGACGGCCGACAGGGAGGTCATCCCAGGCCCCTTGTGGGCAGACAAGCACGGCAAGGGGACGCGCGCCTCGACGGGCCGGGAGTGACCCAATGACGTCGCCACCTACCTGAGGTCATCCAACGCCTGATGAAGCTGTTGGAGCTCAGGTCCAGCTTCAAAATATTCCCTTAATCACCCCGAAATCTACAACATCCGTCAGAGCGCTCATTTCTCGGAAGTAGAGCAAGCTCGAAACTCGGACACAGCTCCCTGAATCATCGCAATGGACGTATGCGCAACCCTTTGAGCCCCCGTCATCTTGCTCTGTGAACGACATCACTGACGGCTCCGTGGTCAATAGGCAATATCAACCTTCAGCTTCGGCAACCTGGGCTGGCTCGCAACCCAGGCCATCCCACTCATTATATGGCCTAGGTTCATCACCAATCTCCTCCGCCCGGAGGACTACCAGGCCGCGGGCTGTGAGTATCTTTCAGTTCCTACTCCTCTTGCGGACCGGAGAAACTAAATGACCACCCCCAGCTCTCGAAGACTACTTCGCCCGCTCACTAGGCTTCGCCCTCCTCACCCTCGGCCTCCTTGTCGTGACCCTCTCCGGCGCGGTCCCCCTCACATCCGAGGACCAAAGTCAGTGCCTCTCCAAGACCTCCCCAACAGCACCTCATGCTTACAACCCCCACAGCCCCGCCGGGAACCGTCTCCCCCTACGCCAACGCGGCACTGGTCCTCTCCTCCTTTCACCACGCCTCCGCCGCCTTCTACTGCTACAGCCGGTGGCTGCGGACGGGTCAGACGGCCTTCGTCCTCGGCTGCCTTGGCAGCGCCGTCTTCGCCGTCTTCGGCCTCTGGTGCCTCATGTTCGCCGGCGACAAGTCGCGCCGCAGCAAGAAGCACGGCTACGACAAGGACACGAGCTCGTTCCCCTTCAAAACGCCGAGTCGTACCGCACCAAGAAGAAGGGATTGTAAGTGGTTGCTTTGGCTTTGGGCCAGCGGGTACACATCGCCGCCTCGATTGGCGTAGTCGGACAGCAGGCGTTTGGGGATGGGGTAGGATGTTACCGATCCAATTCTCGTCGGTGTAACTGAGATCTTGAGAACATACACGAATTCCAAGCAAAGCCTCGTTGAGATCTCTGCGTGCAGTTTGAAGAGATGACGCTTCTAATCGAAGCTCACTTAACAACCGACGGATGATATCAAGACGTTGTTGAGGCGACCGTGCCACTGCTTCATCAGTTACAATCAACAAGGAACCAATCTAGATACAATACGCCATGCGCCATTTTCCTCATTTGCCTCTCGCCCAACTTTCCCTGATGCTCGCCACTGTAGACTACTGAGCCCGTTTACTCCATGCTGTCTGTGCCGCATTCCCCATTGTTAATTATGTTCCACATTTCGGTCCATCCTTCGCCTGCAGATTCCGACGCACGCTCTGTCTTGCAATAGTCCTTACCAGGGAGCATACGGTGTCGCCTTCTCTTCTGCGTAGGTGGCATACTCTGCTTTGGCCTCGGAAGTCGTCGGAGTCGTTTTCTTTACCATGTGTTCTTCAGCCGACAGAATTGTGCGTGTAACTGGACATGCTCAAGGATGCGTTACGATGAGGTAATAGAAAGAATATTCCTGGCCACACTATAGGCAGGGAACCTTGGGTTCGCCCATGCCCAACGGCTCTCACGACTTCCCCAAGGTCGTCGTTCCAGTCCATATGCCTCAAGTAGCTCTCTGGCGTTGAGGGCTGACTCTAATCAGCTGCCACAACCTCCATTGAGCTGGTCCCGTTGGCCAGGGGCTCTTTAGCGTTGGAATCTTGCTGAGAGTCAGCGCCATCGCCGTTTGTTGCAGCCGTGTTGCCCTCTTGGCTCTCAAGCACGCCCGAGAGTTGAACGTCTGCTGCGCCCGAGAGCACTGCCTGTCTGCGTTCGTGCCAGTCGACCTCGCTCTTCACAACCTGAGAAAAGAGAACCTCCTTCTCACGCCAGAGGTCCTTGTATTGCTTCTCCCAGTACTTGACTTCTTCTGCAAGTTTGGCTGATTCCTCCTGGGCCCACTTGACTTGGAATCTGCAAAGTTTGTAGAGCCTCTCAAGAGGTATCTTAAGCTCCTCGGGAGTAAAGCCTTGCTCTTCGGTCAAGGGCGTGAAGAGGTCTGCCGAGAGCTCATCATCGTCCGCACCATCGTCAATGGCATCGTCCTGCCCAGCGGCGTGTGATTGAGGGGTCTTGATAATGATCTTGAGCTTGCCCTTGCCTGTAGGGCCGGCCTGCATGGACTTGGGAACAGGATCGGAGGGACGCAGTGCCTCTGTCTCGTGGACGGTCCGCATGTGCTTCGCTAACGCATCAGATCTCGTAAAGGAGCGGTCGCATTCTGTGTCTGGTTAACCAAGATGTCCGATCGATCGGAAAGGGGATATCAAACCTGGTAGATAGCAGTAGAAAGGCTTCTCCCTGGTGTGACTGCGCATGTGGGCTTTCAGCGCGTAACCGCTGGCATGGCCCATGCTCTTTCTGTTGCACCCAACCCATTCGCACGTGTACTTCTTCTGTCGACTCTCGATGTGGTCGCTGTGAATGTGGTCCACCAGTTTGTCCATGTTACCAAAGTCACCCGCGTCGCAGCCTTCCCAGGCACACGCAGTGACCTGCTCTTGGAAGTCCTCTTCGTCAAGCTTGGCATTGATGGGAGAGCTGGGAATGTCGCCAGAGGTGTCTGATGAGACGTCAGACATGCCGTCTAGTAGGTCCGGCTCAGGCACTGTTTCTTGTTCGGGCTCGGCGACCACCGCGGGAGATGTCCTCGAGGCTGCCCCCAGCTTCTGTCGCTTCGAAGGGCGGAGGAGTGATTCGTCCTCGTAGTCGTGGACCTCATCGTCAGAGGCATCGCTGTTGTCCATTGATGACAGGGGCGATTCGGGCGGTGTTGAGTCCCCACGAGCCATGTTGCGCCGAGTTTGGGGATGGAAAGCTCGTCGAAGGATGCACGAATTATTAGTTGTTTGATGTTGAGAGGTGTCGAATTATCGTCGTCACGGAGGAGGAATTGGAAAGTGCAATGATGGAAAATGAGATGGTTGACAGTGTGGAAGGGTAGATGATGGATTAATTGGTAAGATTCAGTCGAGTGCAAACCAACCGCTGGAGTAATCGCGCCGAGCTCGCTCCTGGCAACTTTAATGATGTTTGCGCCTGGGCTCGATCCAGTATCGCGACGAGCCCGTGGCTCACGGAGCTCGTCTGGAAGGTGGGTCCAGTCAGCGAACCAACTTAAGAAATCGCTGGCAGTGGCAACCAGGATGACAGCTGGCAGATTCAGGCCCTTGCCTGTGCCGGGCCGGGCACTCAGGCGACACCCACCCGCGTTCTCCCCCTGTAACTATGACTCGAGGGGTCTTTGAGAGTCGAAATCGTTTTGTTTATTCCCCCGCCCCCACCAACACCACAACACCTGGACAGACACTCATTTTGCGCACTTGCTGCCACCTTTGCCCTGAGCACTCTACTTCTCTTTGCCTATCAATATAGTCACCATGGCGCCCTCGCGTAAGGTGTTCTCCCTCGAGGGAAAGGGCCTCAAGCTCGACACTGCTGCCGATCTTGAACCCCACATTGCCGAGTTGCGCTCGACCGATGTCGAGGAGGTCAAGTTCCTGGGAAACACCCTGGGCGTTGGCGCTTGCAAGCTTCTTGGTGAGGTTTTGGCCACCAAGAACAACCTCCAGGTATGCCGTTGAAAGCGCCAAAACGTATGCGCGACTGCTAACAGAAGCGACTAGTCTGCCGATCTCTCCGACATCTTTACCGGCCGTCTCCTGAGCGAAATCCCCGAGGCCCTGACCTCCCTCCTTACCTCGATCCTCAATCTCCCCAAGCTCACGACGATCAACCTGAACGACAATGCCTTCGGCATCAACACTCAGGCGCCCGTGGTGGCCTTCTTGGCTGCTCACGTTCCCCTCCAGCACCTTTACCTGAACAACAACGGTCTCGGTCCCCACGCCGGTATCCTGGTGGCGGATGCGCTGTCCGAACTGCACGCAAAGAAAGAGGCGGCGAGAAAGGAGGGCAAAGAGGTCCCATACCTTGAGACTGTTATCTGCGGTCGCAACCGTCTGGAGAACGGCAGCATGCAGGCCTGGGCCAAAGCGTTCAGCCTCCACAACAAGATTAAGGAGATCAAGATGGTTCAGAACGGCATTCGCCAGGAGGGTATCAGGCACCTCATCAGCGAGGGTCTGAACCACGCGACCGAGCTGCGTGTCCTCGATCTCCAGGACAACACCTTTACCGTTACGGGTGCCAAGGCCGTTGCCAGCGTCCTCCCGACCTGGTCGCACCTCCAGGAGTTGGGTCTCAACGATGCCTACCTCACGGCCAAGGGTACTGCTCTCGTCGCCAAGGCTCTCGCCAAGGGCAAGCAGGACAAGCTCGAGATCCTTCGCCTGGCTTTCAACGACATCACCCCCAAGGCCCTGACCGGCATCGCGAGCGCCGTTTCTGACTCTTTGCCCGCGCTGAAGAAGGTTGAGCTCAACGGCAACAAGTTTGAGGAGGAGGATGCCTCCGTTATCGCCATCCGCGAGCACCTTGAGGAGCGCAAGGAGAAGCTCGGTGGCGACGTTGTCGACGAGGACGCATGGGGTCTCGACAGCCTCAGTGACTTGGAGGGAGAGGATTCCGAGGAGGAGGAAGAGGAGGAGTCCGACGAGGAAGAGGAGCTGGAGACTGCTGAGAGGGCTGAAATCCTCGTTAAGGAGGCCCAGGAGGCCCAGGAGGAGCCTACCGTCCAGCTCAAGAACAAGGAGGTGGACGATCTGGCCAAGAAGCTGGCCAAGACAGAGATTTAGAGTCGTACGGATCATTTCTTTTGGTTTACAGGTTTAGAAGATGGAACGCAAGAGGAATGCCCCCCATTTACAGGAGTGAGGAGACAGACACGATACCCCCAAAATTACACTTCATCCCCCAAACCTTTGCGATGGCAGTCGCACAGGGCTGGCCACGTCCTATTTCACAAGAGGCCAGAGGCTTTTGACTGATGGTAGGGATGACCATCAGCTTTCCCCCAGAAGGGGGCCTCTTGTAGCAAGCCACTGAGTATTGCACATGGCCAGCCGCAACCCCGCGGTTTCCATCACTCCTTGATCACCCCACACGTTTGGCATACATGAGACTGCCATATCACCAGAACAGATATATGGAATGGCGTGAGCACACATTAAGCATGTATCAGACAGTGAATTTCGATAATGTGAGAGTATTGCAAATGCACCACATAACAAAACATGCAGGCCAACCAATCAGTCAATCAAGTGGGAATAATTGCACATGACCGAATCAGCTTACCTCACTGAACCTGCACGATGGGACATTACCTCTTCGAGACGACAGACTCCGTCATAGAGATGTTCTGGGACGTCGCCATCGCCTTCTCCATCATCGGCTTCGCCCTGTGCTACTTCTTCTCCACCTTCACGACAAGCACGCTGCTCTCGTGGGTCGTCTGCACCTATCAGCAACGCCTACCACAACTCTCACAACAGCAGCGCAACCTCTCAACACCTCGGTCGGAGCTCTCTTTACTGCAGCAACGAAACCATTGACGAATCCAACAGCTCAGCCAGCAGTTTACTAAATGTCTCTTCAAATGACTCCGGCACTTACAAGGACATCAAATACAATCAATGCATTGTAGTTCAGCCTCCGTTTTGACTTTTAAGCATACATCAAGTGGTATGTTACACAGCAGTTCCAGTCAGAGGGCACACGACCTCAAGGGACCATCGGTAGTGATCGGATTACATGTTTGAGTGTTTCGTATTCGTTAGCATCAACTCATAGAAATGAAAGCTGTGTTTGTTTACTTATTGATTGCTCTTGACGCACAACACGGCTCCTGGGCCTGCACAATTAGCAGCTTCAATCTAGTATTACAGGGAGTACTAACGAAATAGTCGATTGGTTGCGAACAAAATGCGTCTTCGTTGGGGTCCTTCCTAGACCTCAAACTATAGAGTGAGGCGTGTCATCACTAAATCCACCACCACCACTACTACTATTTCGATCATAGAGGAAGTTCACAACTGAGGCAGGATTTACCCAATCTAAGTATGTATCAATCAGCAAAAAGGAGGTTTTCAGGCCTGATTGTTGCATAATCAACATTCACTTAGTTAAATAGGATGAACCTACTGAATTCTGCTTGTCGAGACTATTCTATTTCTAGCTGACTGCAAGGGCGATATGCCAATTTTTCGTCTTCCGCAACCACTCCACCTCTATATTGCTACATTTACTATTTGGGACGTCACTTTCATCTAGAGCTGCGCTTTTGCGCGCAGTGAGGGTAGGTCCAGAGAAGAGCAGTCACGTGGCCGTCAAGCTGATGGATGTAGTGCTTGATTTGACCATCGCAGAAGGTCTTGACGAGGGCTTGGATCGGAGACTGACCTCTGAGGTCCTTCTTGCGTGTGCGAGTCATCTCGTTGTCGATGTCCTTTGCGGAGGCGGCAGCAATTGTTGTTATTGGTGGAGATGTAGAGATGACGAAATTGACACCACGAGGATTGCATTAGTTCTAGCCTCACTTGGGGTGTATGGATGTATGTACGTATAGGGGAGATTACCAACGGACAGAGTCTTTCGAGTATTGCAACAACGCACTTCAAGTAACGAATCCTCAGCCGCCCCAGCGTAGCCTGCTTGACAAGTTGCCGTGCCGCATACACACAGCAACTCGATGCCATGACCTTTTCTCAGTACGCCGCACACCGGCATATCTACCTTGTTGTTAAGCCCCGTCCTCAGACTGTTGGTGATACAGCCCCTGCAATTTGATGAATTTTCATTTGGCTGCAACGGCCTGGATCTGCTTCCGCCTAACAGACGTGGTATCCCACAGGGGAAAGTTGCAATACCATTCGTTTCTGATATATGCGACTGATTCTTCGGGCTTTCGGTGTTCTTCAGCCACGCGAGAAAGCCCGACCATAATTAAGCGCCCCTGTTGGTGAGCCTGTGGTGCGCGGGTTCATAAAGATTGCGATTCCCATATACTTGGCTTTGATCAGGCTGTCGAGCACTCGCGCAGACCATCGTCCAGTAGCTACCATGGACATTCAGCACACCGACAACGGCTTTGGCCAGCAGATCAAGCGCAAGCCTGTGCAGTTTCGTGAATCGCGCCAAGCGCCTATAGACGAGCCCCACCCGGACGAATCCCGTCCTGCCGAGCCGGCAGTTCAGTGCCATCCCTCAAGCCATGTGGCCTCGCCCTGTCCCCCCCGCTCATCGGGTCTGGCTCATTCCAAGTAGCAGCTATGACGGACGAGCTTCCCGACGCTCGATCCTCGCTAGCACCGTCTGGAGCCAACTCGACGGTAGCACAGCACTGATCGGATGGCCATGACAATTCTGAGGGTTATGGGAATGAGGGTGAGGGCGTTGTCCGTCGATGCGAGGGAGAAGGGAGTTAAGGCAAGGCTAAATCGACGGGTCAGGCTCAAGATCCGGGCATGTTGTTGAAAAGGTATGTCGGCCGAGACATTGTTCTCGAGGGCGGCGCAACAACGGGGCTTCTACTTCCAGCCTTGCGCCGGCGTGTAAGTGAGGTTGAGCGCTGGAATGCATATGGTTCTGCGGCTCACTGTTGCAGATAGTCTCCGATACTTGACCCAACCCCCTAGTTTCCAGGCTTAGATATATCTTCCGAAAGTCCTTAAATAAACTCACAACCTAAAGAATCATGATCCAGTCGTAGTTGCAAAAGAAGATAGACAAGCTTGGGAAGACATTCGACACCCTGGGTGCATGCCTGGGATGGGATGGCAGCCGTCAGGGGAGCGAGTCGGGGCCCGGCGTCACCTATGCACGCCCGGGCGCTCCCGCTGCGCTGGTGTGGCGGGGTTCATTCCTCTGTGTGTCGCAGTGCAGCGTGCCTGAAGGAAAAGCGGAGATCGGTGCGCCAACCAGGCAGGGCACCTGCGGCTATACGACGTCCAACTGTGGACCTATAGACTCCATCACACCCTCATTTTGACGACTTCCCGACTTTCTTCATGGCCTCCAACCGACTCATACGGCCGGCCGCGGCACCAGAGAGCCCTCGGAGATGGATAGAATGTTCCTCATGATCACTATTACGTTCTGTTGTTCTGGCCTGAAGTCCGCCTCCGTGTACTAATGTCATCCTTCCCATCGGTTTCTTGCACGTTATGGAATCGTTGACGAACTGCATAATCAAAGTCGGCCGGCGCGAGTGTGCTGTGCCTTGATAAATCAAAGACCTATGGCTAAGCGAGCCAAGCGGCCCTTGCATGCGAGTCACTCTGAAGGACTGTGTTTAAGCCCCATATTCCCTTCGTCTGGACGCAGTGTTTCGGATGTCTCGTGAGCTGGAGAACCGATTCTTCACGATGGCCCCCATTCCTCGTTGTGGCAACCGGCCTTCATAGACCAGATCACGACCGTGATATCTAAGGGTCAACAGGCAAAGCACACTACCACCGCCCATTCCATACCCTTCCGTTCAACCGTCGTATGGGGGTTTGGGGTTGGTAAACTGTGCCGCCAGCACTGCGCATTCCTTTCTACGATGCATCTCAGCCTCCCCTCCCCTCCCAGCACCCCCTTCGTCAACCCCTTGGTTCCTCTCAAGGGGCGGGGCGAGACCGTCAACGATAAGAACGGTCTCTTTTCTCGTCAATGTTTCTCTCGTGCTTCTCCCTTTCGCTCTTCCCTTGCCAATCACCACCAGCACTCTCCAATCACTAGTTTGCAACCATGATTGGATCAACTCTCCTCCTACCTCTCCTCCTCGCCTCCATAGCGAGCGCAGTGCCTGTGAACGAGCGTCGCTCGGCACGGCCAACCTGTGGAAAGCCAGAGACCGTCGTCCAGTCTACGAAGGTCACCAAGACCAACACGCAGGCGGCCACGACCTCCAGCCCGCCCATAGGCTCCTCGGCGCTGGGTCCCATCATTGTGTCCTCCTTTATCCCCCCGGTTTCCTCAGCCACCGGACCAGCACTGCCCGTCGTCTCCTCTCCTGCGAATTCGTTTGAGGCTCCTTCAGCTCCGTCTAGTGTCTCCCCGCCTCGGACGTCGAGCACTGGCGTTGTGTCACCGCCTGTCACGAACCCGGGAACCCCCTCGTCAGGATACAGAAACGTGTTGTACTTTACGAATTGGTGAGTTAGACCGGCCACCAGTAGCGACTGCTCCTAACAGACCCAGGGGCGTCTACGGGGCCAACTACCAACCAGCAGATATCCCTGCCGACAAGGTGACGCATCTGCTCTACTCTTTCGCGGACATTGCCGCCGACGGCGAGGTGTAAGTGATGTGTTCGGCTGGAAGCGCAAAGTCCCAGAAACTAACAACAGCAGAATCTCGTCCGACCCCTGGTCAGACACACAACGGCAATACCCCGGAGACTCGAACCAGGCCGGAAACGCCTACGGGTGTATCAAGCAGCTGTACGCCCTCAAGAAACAGAACCGCAAGCTCAAACTCGTCCTCTCCATCGGCGGCTGGACCTGGTCACCCAAGTTCGTCCCCGTCGCCGCAACCGAGGCGGGACGCCAGCGCTTCGCGACGTCGGCCATCAAGCTCATGCACGACTGGGGCTTCGACGGGTAGGTTCCCCTCGAAAAACACGCGCGGCACTCGAGTCCCGAGCTAACCAAGCATCCCAGCCTCGATATCGACTGGGAGTACCCTTCCAATGCGCAGGAAGCCGCCAACTTCGTCGCCCTCCTCAAGACCTGTCGCGAGGAGCTCGACAAGCACGCCGCCCAGTACGCCCCCGGCTACCACTTCGCCCTCACCATCGCCTGCCCGGCCGGCCCGACGCACTACCAGAAGATGGACCTCCGCGGCATGGACCCGTACGTCGACGCCTGGCACCTGATGGCCTACGACTACGCCGGCTCCTGGGACACGACGACGGGTCACCAGGCGAACCTCTTCCCCGACCCTTCCAACGCAGAAGCCACGAAATTCAGCACTCAGGCCGCGCTGGCGTACTACCTCGGGCAGGGCATCCGCTCCGACAAGATCGTCCTGGGCCTCCCGCTCTACGGCCGCTCGTTCCTCAACACGGACGGCATCGGGAAGCCGTACAGCGGCCTCGGGCAGGGGTCCATCGAGCAGGGCGTGTGGCACTACAAGGTCCTGCCGCGGCCCGGCGCCGTCGAGGTCTTCGACCAGCAGGCGGGGGCCCTCTACAGCTACGACGCGGGGTCGCGGGAGCTGGTGACGTACGACAACATGCAGAGCGCGAACTTCAAGGCGGACTACCTGCTCAGCAAAGGGCTCGGCGGCGCCGTCTTCTGGGAGGCGGCCGGGGACCGCAAGGGCGAGGGGAGTCTTGTGGGCGCGCTGGCCAGCAAGATGGGCACGTTGGACCCGGCCCAGAACCTGTTGAGTTACCCCAACAGTCAGTATGCCAACATCAAGAACAACTTGGCATGAGTGGTCTGTATGTTTGTTTCCCTCCTTGTTTCCACTACTTTCTTGGCTTGGTTTCGTGCATTAGAGGCGTTGCATCTTGGTTTTTTTTTTTTTGGTGGCTCTACTGTTTGACGGACGACTGATGATGGGCTTGGATATGGATCATGAGCCATGTGCATGAGAGATGGAGTCAACGAGATAGACGGGATGATAAGAACCCATGCTCATAGCAAAACCCCTTGTTGTTGACTGGAGCATGACTGGAGCAAAACGCTGTCCGTCTGTCTTGCCTCACTTGAGATCATGATTCTGAAACCTCCATTTCGATGCTGAAATTTGTGCCGCACTCAGGAGATCAAGTCTACGTAGCAGTGAGATGAGGGGTGTCGGACAACAAGACCTCGCTATCGACCTGCCACAACTAACAAGTGTGCTTGCTAGTCCTGTTAGAGAAGCGCGTGTAGTTCGCCGGATGGATCGATTGACCTTGCAGTTGACTTCGTGGAGGACCATTTGCTCAGCCCGAGCGGGTACAAGAACCCACAAGCTCGCTACACGCTCGAAGCAAAGCGCCCGTCACCACTTCGGCAGGTCTGCCTGTAGGAGCACCACCGACGTGCTGCTTGTAAGCTGTTGAGTTGGTGGCATGTTTGCACGGGGCCGGCAAGCGCATGGAACAGCTCGAGTGGACCTGTCGGAACGTTGGAGCCACAGCCTCGCTCTAATCAGATGAGACGTCCTATTTCAGAAATGCCGACAAACTGGATTCCAGCGCGGGGGAACGGCGGATTCTACTGCAGCCTGGCGTCATATGGCGACTCTCGGATCATCTGAACAGAGTCCCAATGGCTTGGCCCTGTGCTTCGGCAGGAGCCGAAGAACGTACCAGCCAAGTGCTGATGGGGATGGGCGAGTAACCAGTGGTTTGGTGCTGATGGGGCCCGCCGAGAAGGGTTAGTGAGGGGAGCGTGGAGCTGCTCAGCGGCTGTTGGACGGCCTAGCCTCGTCAGAGGCGCAATCTATACGAGCCTTGCAGGGCAGAGGTCCGAACAGACTTGTTTGACCACATTGAGACGCCCTATCAGTGATCGGGGTTGGAGATCAGGCCCCCGGCGGAAAGACTATCCCATGAAACTAGAGAAGAGGACCCCTCATCCACGGGGGACGACGGAGGTGCCGACAGTGGCCGACTGAGAGGCGGTGATCCCAGAGCAGTGTGGGGCAGACTGCGACGCGATGTTGGGACGAGGATGATGAACGGCCGTCGCCTTTCTGGAACACCTATTCGGACGGGCTGTAGTTGGTAGGCGGCAGAATGCTGACGAATTGAGGTACGACGATAATCGAATGCGGCATATGATGCATCCTTGGCGATAGCAGGGGTCAGTCGTCTCTGAAGTGTCGTAAGTAGTGGGCCAACGACCACCATGGTAGTTTTGATATGTGTGCCGTGCCATGGAAAGAGTGTGAGTCATCCGGCGTGAGACCGAGAAACCGCGCATGAGACAGTAATGGCATCCTTGTCGGCGCAGGATGACGGGCCGTTGATTGGTTTGACGGAGGTACCGACGAGATCGGCAGAGGGGTTGGCTGTCTCTGTCCCCGGCTTCTGCGTACGCCTCATGGTTTGTGCACCTGTTGGTGCAAGTGAAGGTGGTTGTTGGGCGCCAGAAGCAGACCTGAGGTTCGATGTACCACACATCGGTCGTTTAGATAGTGTTCAAGGAAGGTGATGAGGCGGAGAACTTGGCGGTCGGTTCGACGTCGAATGGGATGGGTTCCTCTCAGCAGTCTATACAGTTATGCCCCAAGTGGGGCGAGCTTCATCGGGGTCTTGGTCTACAAGCCACCCACCCCGCTTCCGTCATCAGTCAGGTGTCTTCGTCTCCACGATTGCGCCGTGCATTGCCTGAAGAAAACGATGATAATGAGCACGGCGAACAATGTTGTGCCCTGACCAGATGATTGTATAGCCTCACTGTGCGCTGGGCCTGTTTTCGCAAAAAGAAGTTAGCCCAGTTACTGACTCACTCGTGTTGCGGGCAAGACGGTTTCCTCACATCCTGACGTGTAAATCGAGAGAATGGGGCCGATGATAGTCCGGCGCAACTTACAGCGTGCTTGGCAAAGCCTGGCTGCAGCATCGCAGATGGCTAGGGTCGGCTCGTCCACTGTGCCGTTGCTTGTCCGCCTTGGTTGAATGACTCTTAGTGTACGCTACGCTGAATCTCCAGCACTGGTATTGTGGACTCATAAAAAGTTCGGAGGCGAGACGGGACGGTAGTTGATGACCAGAGCATCCACTGTTATGTCCGTTAACTCCGTCGCAGGTCCAGACATGGCTTTTGAGCCGCTAGCAACCTGAGTTGTCCAGGGTTCTATCCTAACCAATGCACCGCTTGACAGCGGACAGAGTTTCCTGCGTTTCCTGCGGTCCCTGGTGCGCCACGGATAGAGGCATCTGGAAGACAGCTCCCCGGAAGTTTAGACAGCAGGGGACGACAGGCTGCCCAAGTTCTTTCACCCAACGTTGCGGAGCCGAGAATGCATGCGTGCATGCGTGCGTGTGTACTTGCTGCTGGGTGCAGTTACCCGCCATCGTCGGCTAACAGCCAGGCATCAGCATGGCGTATGTAAGCCGACCTCTCCGTGGTATGGACAGAATCGCATGGCTGCTCCTTGGGACGGGAGGAGCACCTTCAGGAGAGAAGGATCACTGGTGGCGGGACCCCTCTCAAAAGAAACCCCCTTGCGTACCCATGCCATCCCTCTCCCCCGTCAGTCATCGCTAAGAGGTGCCGATCAAGCTGATGCGGGCGGGTTGCTGTTCATGATTTTGTGGAATCTTCTTAGTGCGACAACTGCAACTTCGTCTCTTCCCCTCCATCGCCTTTGCTTGCCCATCTCGCAAGTCGCGCAACCCGATCGACCGCAGACCTGCCACAGCAACATCTCGAGTTGTACACTGACAACTCGCGGCCTGGTCATCATTCCGTTCTCCTCCTTCGCGCGCTAAACTTACCTCGGCCCCGATCAAAAGTACCTTCTCAGCGGTGAGTGGTGACTTTCCACCTCTTGTTTGGGCGGCCTTTCGCGGACCAATGCAATCCTTCCATCACCCGAACCACCAAGAGCTGACGCCCTCGCCGCCAAAGTGATCGCAACCTTACGAGACTTTTGCCTCATTCTCCCGCACCGCTCCTCGCCGCGCTGACTGCGCTACCGCCTCCCGACACTTGCCGCGAACATTTGCGGAACGTCAACGACGCTGCCTTCTATTGCGCCCGCAATCTTGCTTGGTCCTTCGGAGCCCACCGTACATTCATACAACTCGATCCCCCCTGCGCGCCGCGGAGCCTACCCCGACCCCCTCTTCCCCAAACTTCGTGGTACGCGGGCCGACCGGTTCGACTCGCCACTGCCCCGATCGATTCCGCTCTGTGGCGAATTGGCGCACCTGTTCTGGCACATCATCTGTAGCTTGTCGAGACGCAAGGCTATCCCACACCTGCCACCTCTCGAGAGTCGAAGAGCTCGCCCGAGAAGCCGCCCGTCGCCGAGGCGAGCTTGTCGACATTGGCTCTAAGCTGCAGACGGACTGGCCGTTGTCAATATTCCAGTGGCTACCTTTGCAGCCTCGTCTCGAGAATCTGACGGTCACCTAGTCGGGCCTTTGATCAGGGGTTCGTCGTATAAGAACCGTCTCTAGGAAACCCCACTACATCTCCCAGGCAGCGGGGTTGTATCCACGTGTGTTGAGTCGGACAGGATTTTGAGTCCAAACACACTTTTCAAGCCGTGGAAGTCATCAGCAGTCGCGGCCGACACGTATCAGAGATTCACGGGCTTTTTCGCCATCATGACTCCCACACCACCGTCTACGACGCCCTCTTCGGGATCGGGTCGCTCTCCTGAGGAGCAGTTCAGAGTCGTGAGGAAGAGGAATAGAGTCCCTCTCAGCTGCTACCCGTGCCGGACTAGGAAGTAAGCATGGAAGCACGACCCACCCTCACGCTTCGCTTGCTAACGAGTCTCGCAGATTGTGAGGCTTCCCGCAGAAGACAAATTCTCCGCATGCGTACTGACTATCCCGCAGGAAGTGTGATAGGGGTCACCCGTGCAGTAACTGTGTGAAGCGTGAGGGCGGTGACGCGTCCTCATGTTCTTACGCGACCCCTACCACTCGTAAAAAGAGTCAAAGTCAAGGCGCTTCAAGCCCTGATGACATGCAGAATCGTATTGACCGCTTAGAAGGCCTGGTTCTGTCTTTGATGCACGGAGGTGCTACTATTGATCCCTCTACGGCAGCAGCAGCCGCCGCGGCAACAGGCGCGTCGACTGGGAAATCGAACACCGACAGCACGCCTCCTTCGGCAACGGTGGACCCCGACGACGAAGCACAAATGCGCGACGATGAGGACGACGACAGTGACCCAGATGGCGAGTTGGCGACGTCTCTGGGTGTTCTGAAAGTCGACACGGAAAAGGGCAAGTCAATGTACATCGGGCAGGAGCATTGGCATACGATATTGAAGGACATATCGGAGGTGAAGACTTACTTCCAGAGCCACAAGAAAGAGTTGGAGAAGAGCTATGAGAAGGTTATGATGTCAAAACCAGCCAGTGCCAGAGAGGGACCTACGTTTCTCCTCGGGGCCACGCCCGCAACCGAAGTTGAGCTGCGAGCGGAATTACCGCCCAAATCAGCCATTCTAGCCCTTTGCTCGAGATATTTCAACTCGATGGATAATGCGGTAAACATCATTCACGCGCCGACGTTCCAGCAGCAACTTCGCGCCCACTGGCAGGACCCTTCAAAAACGCCCATTATGTGGCTAGGCCTTCTTTACTCGGTCTTGTGCCTCGCCATGCTGAGCTACCACAAGGTCGGGGATGAGCCGCCTGAGTGGAAAGGAAGGGCTTTGGACTTGGCGTCAGAGTACCGGCTTCGTACTGTCCAGTGCTTGGTCGCAGCCGACTACACGAAGCCCGTTGAGTATACAGTAGAGACGATGCTTCTCTACGTCTTTGGGGAATACTCGTCGAGGTGGGATGCTGACTTGGGAATCTGGTTGATCGTTTCGCTGCTCATCAGAGTTGCTTTCCGGATGGGTTATCACCGCGACGCAAAGTGGTTCCCCACGATAACACCATTTCAAGCTGTGAGTCCGCAAGAATACCTGGCTTCCTGAGCATCAGCTAACGCCCGTCGAAGGAAATGAGGCGGCGAACGTGGGCATTAGTAAGGATGGTGGACGTTTTCTTCTCGCATCAAGTTGGCCTGCCTTCCATGATCTACGGTCATGATTGCGATACACAGTTGCCGAACAACATATTCGACGAGGAGTTCGGGCCGAACACGAAAGTTCTACCGCCTTCGCGGCCGAAGACGGAACCCACCCCGATAGCGTACATGATTGCAAAGTCCAAGCTGTCTACCGAGATGGGCGATATCTTGCAAGCGACCAACAGGGTGGGCAGACAACTCCCGTACGACGAGATTCTGCGGTTTGACGCCCGCCTGCGGGAGATTAACGACGAGATCCCACCTCACCTCAAGGTTTCTTCACTGGAGGGCTCACACGACCCCGTCACTCTGATAATCGCGAGATTCAACATGAATATCCTGTACAACAAGATCATCTGCTTGTTGCATAAGAAGTACGTTCCCCGAGCTAGGCAAAACCCGCGTTATGCCTACTCTCGTAGGACCGCAGTAGAGGCCGCATTGGAGACATTGCGGCATTTAGTCACCCTCGATCGGGAATCGCAACCAAACGGCAGGCTGCGGTCCTTGAGGTGGTTTGTCAACTCGATAGCCACCAAAGATTTTCTTTTGCCTGCTATGCTGGTTGCCCTTGACCTCCATTTCGATCGAGTCGCCGAGACGAGCAACGACCGCAGAGCGTCAGACGCGGCAATGTTCTGGACACCGGAGCAAAGGATGGAGATGACGAGGAGCCTCGAACTTGCCAAGGAGATTTGGGCAGGGCTCGCGGACGGCTCCATGGAGGCTTACAAGGCGTCAAAGATCCTGGAGATTATGCTACAGAAGATCAAAAGCCCAAACCCTGACGAGGCCTTGAAGGGCGAATTGTTCCCAAGCTTCGACAGCAGCCCCGAGATGCAGCCGGAGCACAACGCTGCCATGACACTGGGCATGCTCTCCGGTGGGATGACGCCAAACACTGCAGCTGCCATTGAGAGCAGCCTGCAGGCGTCTAACAACTTTGGCGGCATGGATTTCGGCATGTCGCTGCCCGTGACGGGGACGGGCATGACGCCAAACTTCCAGGTGGATTTTGGAATGAACAATGCGGGGTCTCCGTTCTCAATGTTTACGAATCTTGAGGCCGGCGGAGATTTCCCCGCCAACTTCGATTGGGTATGTTTTGAGTTCCGTCAATGACACGATGGTTTCGTTCACTAACCGCTCCAGAACGCGTTCGAGACGTACACGCAGAACGCGAACTGGGCCCCCGACAATGGGTTCCAGCAGATCTTTCCGGGCCAGCCCTCGCCCGAAACAGATGCCTCGGGGATGCCTTTCGGTAGCGCCAACGGCAACATGGCTGGCTAGTTGGTCGATGTGGGATGCGGAGAGAGGTTAAACGATGATCAAGGCAGGAAGGAGGTAATACGATGACGAGACCAACGACAGAATCGGGAAAGCCTGAGCGGCTGCGGCGTCCAGGCGGATAAAACGGGAGAAGATGGGGGACATGCTCCCCTCCGCGTTAGCCACGGGCTTGGTAAGATAGTAAGACGATTGGCCTTTTGGCCGTGTTGAAAGAAAAAAAATAACAAAATACCCTGCTCCCTTTTCCAACACGTTCAAGGCTCCCTGCGGCTACGGCACGATGTGACGATGCGATCGCAACGGCCCGACAGTGGCATCCATCCATCGCGGAGACTCCGCGTTCGAAGTCACATTGGATGAACCGTGAACACAGTGGTTTCGCTGGACCGACACTCGGACGGAACCACACGTTTTCTAAAGCGGGCGCGGCGAGTAGAAGAACAGGGCGTCCGTCCGTCCGGCGTGGCATTCGGCGCCCATGCCGGCGGTATGCAGCAGGATTCGGTCCGTTCCTTTGGCTCTTGGTTAAAGTCTGTCGAGGGTGGGATAGATGTCCTGCAGGATGCAGTAGCTCTGCAGAGTGCCACTGTCAAGTCTGTCACTTGAAGAAGCGATGCGGGGGGGCCTTGGCTTGCGCGTGTCCGTGTCGTGGGGGGTAGAAAGTAAGGGGGGATTCGACATTCTGTCTTCGGAGCTGTCCTTGGAGAACGGGCATCTCTTGTTACTAGACCGGTGGTTCGGCACGGGGTTGTCCGCTTGACGCTGCCGAGTCATGCCGCTGTTCCGCTATGAAAGGCAGGGACAGATGGACGTATCCGTAGGACGCAATTTTCTCTGCTCTTGACGGCGAATGCCAGCCTCTGTATTGGGATGAAGATCGGCGTGGGACCATTCGGTATCCCACCACTTGGCAAAACCCAAGCCTCCATCACTCTTCTCGATCGTTGCTTAGTACCCAAGGCCCATTTCAAAAATTCGGCCTGCCTACCCCTCCGGTCTTCAGCAGCAGAAAAAGGTCGGAGTCCTTCCCACCCCCGGAGCGGTGAGGGATGGGGGAACACCACCAATCCCCGCCGATAGGGCCGATGGCACCCCAGTTAATACGACCCCCTTTTTACAGGAGGCGGTCCATGCTTCACAGCCTACCTACTGAAAAATCGAGAAGGAGGGAGTGGGGGATCCACGGGACTTGCCCTGTTGGCGTGTTGTTAATAACTCGAAGAAGAGAAAGCAGGCATGAGATCCTTAAACCTTACTTACGCGTATTTATTGCAGATTAACCATCAATTTATCTATTCTGGCTCCTGGTTCCTGGCTCCTGACACAGTCGTTGGGATTCAGTCCGAAAGGTTGAACAATCTCGGAAAACCTAGTTTCAGCAGCACAGCCAACTGCATCCATCCCACCGTAAAGGGTCAAAAATCGCCTATCCCGTCCGCACCTCAATCTTGGGGGGCCAGGTTTTACCCAATCCCGCCTCTACATCATCTCATGTCACCTTTTTAAGTTTCACAAGCTTCCCCGGACACATCCGACCGCTCGACTCAAGGAACATCAGCAAAACTATCCAACATCACGCTTTAGCGTACCGCAATCTTTGGCCGCTCTGGGGTTCCCTGTTCTGACTGGAGAGAGTACAGCTGCTGCAGGGTTATGGAACCGGCTTCTTAGTCTGCAAATATCGAACCTGCATGCCTCGGAACTCTATCCGTCTTGCTTTTGCGTTCGCGTCTTACCCGTCATGGGAGAGGGCGTAAGGGCGGCCTGCAGTATATAAGTTCACGACTCTACGACGTCCCCGTTTCACGAAGTTCTTTACGATTTCCCACGAATTCGACTTGTTTCATACGCTCTTTTTTTGTTGTTTGTTGTGTCTTTCTTCTTTCTTTCTTTAGTTGTTGTTTAGTCACTCCCTTTCTATTCACATCGGTCACTCTCTCAAGTCGAAGAACACCGCGAAGCGATGAAGGCTCTCACGGCGTGGTCTCTTCTGGCGGCCGCCACCTACCAAGGCGCCTCGGCCCTGAGCGCCGCGGAGTGGCGGTCCCAGACCATCTACCAGGTCATGACGGACCGGTTCGCGCGGACGGACGGGTCGACGACGGCGCCTTGCGACATGTTCGAGTCGACGTACTGCGGCGGCACGTGGAGGGGCATCGCCCAGCAGCTGGACTACATCCAGGGTCTTGGCGCGACGGCCGTGTGGATTTCGCCCTTTGTCAAGAATATCCAGGGCAAATCCCGCGACGGGTGAGTTCTCTTCCCCCTTTTGTCCACGAGTCGAGCTGGAGGGATGGTTGTGTAGAAGAGTTTGGTGAACGAGAGAGTTGTCCGAGTCATGAGAAGCCACCCGAGAACCCTCGATGAGAGGAGGGCTCCAGAGAAGACAGGACCCAAGACTGACACGGCCTAGCGAATCGTACCACGGCTACTGGGCGCAGGACATCTGGCAGGTCAACCCTCTCTTCGGCACCCCCGAGGACCTCGTCGCCCTCGCCGACGCCCTACACGCCCGCGGCATGTACCTCATGGCCGACGTCGTCACGAACCACATGGCCTGGCGCGGGCCCGGCGACACGGTCGACTACTCCATCTACCGTCCCTTCTCCAACGCCTCGGCCTACCACCGCCCGCCCTGCGTCATCGATTACTCCTCCCAGGAGTCGGTCGAGAAGTGCTGGCAGGGCAGCGACGCCGTCTCCCTCCCGGACCTGCGCACCGAGGACCCGCGCGTGCGGCAGGTCTTCAACGCGTGGATCAAGCGAGTCGTGCGCAGGTACAAGTTTGACGGCCTGCGGCTCGACAGCGCCAAGCACGTCGAGATGTCCTTCTGGCCGGCCTTCGAGGCCTCTGCGGGCGTCTTCGCCGTCGGCGAGGTGTTCCACGGCGACCCGGCCTACGTCGTCCCTTACCAGGACGTCATGAGCGGCGTCATGAACTACCCGGTCTACTACTGGGTCACACAGGCCTTCCAGTCGACGACGGGGAGCATCTGGAACCTCGCCAACGGCGTCAAGACGCTCGCCCAGACCGCCCGCGACCTGACGCTGTACGGCGGCTTCCTCGAGAACCACGACCAGCCGCGCTTCCTGCACCACACCAGTGACCGCGCCCTCCTCAAGAACGCGCTGACGTTCACGCTTCTCATGGACGGCATCCCCATCATCTACCAGGGCCTGGAGCAGGGGTTCTCGGGCGGCGACGTGCCCTACAACCGCGAGGCGCTGTGGCTGTCGAGGTACAACACGCACTCGGAGCTGTATCGGTGGGTGTCCAAGTTCGTGGCGCTGCGCTCGACCATGGCGGCGCTCGACGGCGGGTACCTCTTCTACAAGTCCCTGCCGATCTACACCGACGACCACGTCATCGCCATGCGCAAGGGTTTCGACGACGGCCAGGTCGTGAGCGTGTACTCCAACGTCGGGGGCAACCGCACGTTCGGCGTGTCGCTGGGCCAGGAGGAGACGGGGTTCCGGCCGTGCAAGCTGATCCTCGAGGTCGTCAAGTGCCGTCCGTACGTGACGGACGCGAGAGGCGTGCTCAAGGCGGAGAGCGGGAGCGGAGAGCCGCTCGTGTTTGTCCCGGCCGACAAGGTCATGGGGACCGGTATCTGCGCCGGCGGCATAGGCAAGCCTCCCCCTCCCCCTCCCCCCTCCGCCCGTCGCAAACCTTCTCCTACCTCGAGTGCTGCCCGCTACTCCACGACTCGTCTCGCTTTTGAGAGTACCGATTATAACTTAGATTCTATAGGACGATTTAATAACATCACTTCGTCGCCTTGCCTGAAGTCCCAGCCGTAATGTGTGTGTGTGTGTGTGTCGACGACCGAAAAACAACAAACAGGAAACAACAAACCAACGAACCCAACTTCAAACAAACAACAAACAACAATTCTTGCACACTTCCATTCGACAGCTTAATTTCCTAGACAGTGTATAGTCATCGTGTATTCGTTTCAGTATCCGTCCTCGCTTCGGCAACGGACCCGTGTAGTATGGTAGGCAAGGGACTGAGCGGAGAAGCTCAGGAGGAAGTTAACTTCGTGCTCTGAAAGGTGGGTGGGTGTCTGAGATGTCGAGGCACGAAACATCGTATACCCCCCGCACACCCACCTCGGAGCGTACATAGTTTGTCATTACAATTTTGGACCTAGGAGAAATGCACACAGGCGAGCTACACTTGTAGCGGCGATTCGCAACGACGTCCATGTCTTGCAGCAAATGAAATGTTCGTCGTGATTTTCATGTATCCTATCCGATTATGCAACCCAGAGTAAAGTGTATATACAAGAAGTTGACGATGGAAATAGGGGCACCAGCGCCGTACTCATGCAAGGTTAAAAGCGGCCTTGGCCCTCGTCCAGTACTCGACGCGTTCTTCGGTGCCCGAGGTGCCGATACACTCCATGTAGAGCGTGAAACCCTTGACGGTGCCGGCAGCGAGGCCGTCGCGCACATCTTGGTCGCACTGGGTCGACAAGAACCAGGCGGCCGAGCCCCAGGTATAGTCGTCTGGCAGAACGAGGTCGAGGATGGCGTTCTTCTTGTCGTCGGACAGGCTCGCGCCGTCGGTGACACCGCCGGCGATCTCGGTGGCCTTGTCCTTGAGCTCGGGAATGTCGAGGGCGTACATCAGATTGTACTTGGGCATCTGCAGGTTGCGCGTGCCCTGGCCCGGACGACCGGGGGAGGGGAAGTGGTTGCGGTTGTACCGGAAGTCGCCAGTCTCGAACGCCATGAGACTGAGAACACCGGCGATTTCGCCGGGGCGGTAGATGCCATACTTTTGGAGCGCCGCCGGGAGGTACTTGGCTGCATGGTCTGCGGTGGCGCACTCCTCGGGGAAGTCCTTTACGCCATCGCAAGATACCGACTTGGGTGCGACAGTAGCGATGATGGCCGTCGCATTATTATTGCGGACACTGAGGATCGGGGAAGCGAGAGCCAGGCCAGCGAGAAGGGAAACGGAGAGGAAGCCGTTGAGAATCATTGTGTAGTTTGTCGGATGGTTGATGCGGTGTAAGAGGATTGCAGATGCGGTGGAAGATGGATTTGCTTGGTGATGATGCTGATCGTGATCGTGATGGGAAGATTCACGAAGGGGCTTTTGTATAAGAGAAGCAAACGATGGAAACAAAAACTAATCTGGGCGAAGCAGGGCGAAGCCGGCGGGTGGAAACGATAGTAAGTGGCCCCAAGTGAGTGACACAGTCAGATCAGTCAGACAAAAGCGAACTGAATGAGAAAATAGACAAGGAGATCGAGGCGTTTGTCTTTTTTTGACCGAAGGATGAATAGGACTGAGGAACAGCCCCCCTGAGCACAGCATCTTTTGACGGCTCACTAAGGCGAGGTGGTAGGGTAGCAAGGCTGGTCATGCGCGTGCCATCGGGGCCTTGTTGATTCTGTTAGTCGAACGCAGGAGCCAGTGCCTTGATCCTGTCCCCCTTGATCGAGTGGTGATCTTCTGTCGTTTCGGCGCGCTTGCGCCAGTTGATTTGCAGCTTTTGCTCCCCACATGGAACGTCCTTGCTCTGTCGAATGGTCGAGCAAGGTAAACTTTTTTTTGGCAAAAATGCCAGTATTTCCCATGAAAGGGGGTGAAAAGACGGGACAGGTGCATCCTCGGCCACAGATCATTGGCAAGGCCTCTGCGAAGTGGCCGTGGTGAAACGAAACAGGGGCCAAGCCTCTCCGTTCGTCTGTCAAAAGGTGCAGCTGCGTGCCGGTGATTGGCTGCGGGCTGCGGCTGATGGTGCGGAGCAGTGATGTTGAACCCCGGCTCGTCGGTATGAAGAGGGGCATTTGAGTGTGCCGTTGGTGCCGGAAGGGCGGCTGAGTGCTTGATAGAGGCTGACTAGTTGACGTTGGCCTCCCATTCCTCATTTGTTAGTCGCGTAGGCATTCGTCAACCACGAATACACAGACTGAGGAAGCAAGTTGCCGCGATTGTTGACTACGTTTTTCGAAACATTGGGCTGATTTTCTTTGGACGTAATCGGCTGTCATCCTGTCTCTTCTGACCGAGCCAGGGGCAGACCTAGGAGCCGATGTTGAGCGGCTCGTGTTATGTTGCAAATAGACAGGCGTAGAGATAATGATCCGTCTTGGTTCATGCGTCTTGAACCACCAGCCTTAGGACTGGGGTGCCTTGGGGGCCTGGGGCGATGCTGGTCACGACTTCGAGTTCAGTAGGACTGGGATTAATGTTAATTTTGGCAGAGCATGACAAAGCCCTTCTGGGTTTGTCGCCATGTTCAAATGACGGAATGCAAAAAGAGCACAAACAAGCCAAGGGAACTTGGACTCTGGAGATGGTGCTGAGTAAGATGTCAAGCGAAGGAGACTGCCCCCGGCGGGCCCAGTTCAAAGCCCCTTCCTTCCCAGCCGCAGGCCCACAGCCAAGATAGAGCCACTCGCAGATCTGACTAAGCATCCCCCTTTCCACATAGTCCATTTTAGCCAATGAGAGTGGCCCACCGCCAACGGTGACCAAATGCGCTAAAGTGTCTGTTCCTGAGCCACTGGAGGCTCCGACGCGACGGGTCATTCAGTCTTTCCTATCGCGACCGGTTCCACCCTTGACTCGAACGCGCCGCATTGAGTCCATCACGACAAACTCACCGTGCTCGCCTCCATCATTTTCCGTAATACACCATACGCGCAGCATTATCCGTTCAACATGGGCGAAAATCAGCCAAACACCGCCAATGCGGCATCGCAGCCGGCACCCACGATGCAGATGTACCGAGAGGAGCAGGCTCGTCTGAGGCAAATGCTGGATAAGAGAGCCGTCATTGCCAGGAAACTCGCCAACATCGAGGCCGACATCGAACAGAAGGAGACAGCGTACCTCGATAGCACCCCGAACGGCAACATCATTGCGGGATTCGATAACTACATCAAGGGCACGGGCGCAGCCGCCCAGCGTCGCAAGGCTGGCGCCACGGAACAAAACCGTGTCTTCTCGCGGTCTTCCGTCTCATATCGCCCTGGAAGTGTACGACATTCCATCCTCTGTTCAGTGAACTAAGCTTACGTTCATCTCAGGAAGCCACGACGCCTGGTTCGACCCCCGCATCGCATGCGCCCACGCCCATGTCAACGTCCTTCAAGGATGGTTCCGGATCCAACCATGCCACGCCGACGTCAGCGACAGCTCGAAGTCGGGAAAGAAGAACAAAAAGCAGAACGATGAGGACAGCGATCACGACTCCCAGGCACCGAACAAGAAGCGCATTAACTTCGGCGCCGGTCGCAAGTGATCGATTACGGTCCGTAGCAACAAGTCAAAGGCGATTGTTTGCGGACCAGGTTGGCGTTCCCCCATGCCATTTTCAATGGTTGATGAACATTATTTGGAAGACGGCAGATGTCTCCCAGGTTCTGATCACGGCGACGTCAAGTTGCCATGACGATTACGACTCCCTGGCGCCCAGGACTGACGAGCTATTGTCACAAGTAACTCGGAACTCTCGGAGACCATTACAGGACAGTGGTTGCTGAATGACTCATTATGCAGGCAACAAGCCAGCGCGGGAGCATCATGCATGACCAAAGGCTGAAGGAGTTGAGGAGTTCCGGAAATATGATACCCAATGAAGAAGTTCATTTCAGAAGATTTTTAATGTGGTCTTCCTTCTTGACCCTTTTTTTTTGAAATCAAGACTACATCTTGACAAAGGCATTTGACGCGAGATGGCCAGAAGTGTGCATGTGACCGAGGCTACGGCCAGTCGCGGGCACTTCTGTACCGAGACGCTGCAAAAGTTCCTGGTGGGGACGAACTTTTGCGTCTCGAGGCCTGTCATACTACAATGCTGATAACAGAAATTGCCCACGGATCGGTTGACGATACATCCAGGCAATTAAACAGGCTGCCGCGGTGTCTTTGTAATATATTGATGTGCGAAAGTAGGTTGAAAGCCAGGCCGGCAACCGAAGGGATAATGACAGGACCGACCTCCAGGCTTGAACGCCAACATTAACTCCTTTCAGCCCCCTTCCAGCTTTTCCCCGGGTTATTGATGTCGTCCAAATAATGTGTGAAAGAAGAAAGAAAAAGGCTCGCTGTGTCCATCTCAATCCGGCAAGTCCCTTGCATGATGCAGCACTCGCCCCTCTGCCGCCGCTTGATGAAGCTTCTTTTCGAGGCGTGCTTGGCGTCGGTTGTTCAGACAGCTCTAACAGTCCTGCACCAAATCTTTCGGAGCCGACAGGACGAGCTTTAATGAGGGGCTCAAGGGGGCCCGAGCCTGTTGTTCAGCGAACATGGACCGAGAACCTTGTCGGCCCCCTCCCCTCTCACAGCCGCTGCTAGCCTACTAGTAGCTAGTGCGGGGCTCTTCAACCGAGCTCCATGCCAGACGGTCGATCCCTCGTCGTCATCTCATAATTGAGAGACTGATGTTGACCGACATACATCTACGGCAGCATTCCCGCCTGGCCGTCTCTTACTCTTGATCTCCCCCAATTCATAGCTTTTATAATCGATCTTCGGTTTCGCATACTTGTCTCCGCTCCTCATGATGACTATTCAAGCTTCCAAATTCACGCCAGAGGTTCTGCTCTCTGCCCCGCGCAGGTCCCCTGGCATTCCCAACCCAGCTGGCACGAAGGTGCTCTATACCGTGAGTTATCTGCAATCTTGGGCTTTCCCAACTCCGAATCTCTCTCCTGATGGGTGGGCTATGATCAATGGGAGCTATGAGCACAAGTTGACCTGAATCAGGTTTCGACATACTCCTTCGACTCCCACAGCAAAACGTCCCAGACTCGTGTTCTCGATGTCGAGAGCGGCCACTCCAGCCTTCTCTACGAAGAAGCATCCTATACCGACGCAACATGGATTTCGGACCAGGAGATTTTGCTCCTGAGGAATTGCGACAAGGGAACGACCAGCCTATTGCTGGGAGACATTACCATACCATCCATGTAGGCCCTGCCTTCTTAGCTGTGTTCCAAGGCCATTGTTGACGGGATGAACAACAGGGTGACCGAAATTCGCCATTTTGAAGGTAGCATTTCTAGCCTTAAAGCTAAACGACTATCAGACGACGAAGTCGCCATTGCCGCCTGTGTTTTGACAACGCCTGAGGGCGCCATGTACAACCCCACGGCCGAGAAGAAACAATACACCACCGGGAAGGTGTACTCGAGCTTGTTCGTCAGGCACTGGGACACCTGGACTTCTGAGAACCATAACTCCATTTGGTATGGCCTTCTCAAGAAGGAAGATAAGACGTACAAGCTGGAAGGTCATGGCTTGGTCAATCTCCTCAAGGGCTCGAAGCTGCAGTCTCCGGTCCCCCCTTTTGGTGGCGCGGGTGACTTCGACATTAGCAAAAACGGCATTGTGTTCGTTTCCCGGGACCCCGAAATCTCCCCTGCAATCTACACGAAAACAGACCTCTACTTCACTCCTTTGAAGTCTTTCACGGAGACGAAGCCGCCACTGCCGCAGATTGTTAAAACAAGCAAGCTGCGTGGGTACTCAGCCTCGCCTGTGTTCTCTAGGGATGGCAAGAAAGTGGCTTTCACCCGCATGAAGAGCGACCAATACGAAACGGACAAGCCGAGGTTGATGCTTGTTCCGAATGTCTTTGACCTGGCGAGCGTACAGGAGTTCTACCAGACAGACGATGGTGCTGGCGGATGGGATGCGCGGCCCGAGTGGATTACTTGGAGCAAGGATGATTCGGAGCTCTACGTGTCTGCGGAAGAGCACGGCCGCGCGAAGCTTTGGAAGTTGCCTTCGACACCGCACGAGGCGAAAGACTTGCCAGCAGCGATCTACGAGGAGGGTTCTGTCGTTGAGGCTAAGCTTCTCGGAGAAGATGGCGACAAGCTCTTCCTCAGCACATCTTCCCGTGTCGAGAATTCTGCTTACTCGATTCTGGACCCGGCCAGCAAGAAGACCGATCTTATTTCGTCGAGCTCGAAGCATGGGAAGTCGTTCGGGCTGTCCAAGTCCCAGTGTGACGAGTTTTGGTTCAAGGGGGCGGAGGGTTACGACGTACACGCCTTAGTGGTGAAACCCTCGGACTTTGATGAGAATAAGAAATACCCTCTTGCTTTCCTTATTCACGGAGGGCCGCAGGCGGCGTGGATGGACAGCTGGAGCACACGGTGGAATCCCGCCATCTTTGCGGAGCAGGGTTATGTTGCTGTCATGCCCAACCCGACGGGAAGCACAGGTTACGGACAGCAGCACACCGACAACATCCAGAACGAGTGGGGTGGTCGTCCGTATGTCGACCTGGTGAAGTGCTTCGATCACATTGAGAAGAGCATCCCTTACATTGACTCGGGTAACGCCGTTGCACTAGGCGCTTCCTACGGAGGCTACATGATCAGTAAGTCGGCACTTCTTCCGAGTTTTCTTTTACTGTACTGATTGTAGGCAGACTGGATCCAGGGCCACGAACTTGGAAGAAAGTTCAAGGCGTTGGTGTGCCACGATGGTGTGTTCTCGACGCTCAACCAATGGTCTACCGAGGAGCTCTTCTTCCCGCTGCATGACTTCGGAGGCCCCCTCTGGGAGAACCGAGAGGGTTACGAGAAGTGGGATCCTGCCCACCACCTAGACCAGTGGTCTACACCTCAGCTGGTCATCCACAATGAGTTGGACTACAGATTGCCGATTTCGGAAGGTCTGGCCATGTTCAACGTGCTACAGGCCCGTGGCGTGCCCAGCAAGATGTTGATGTTCCCGGATGAGAACCACGTAAGTGATGAAGATCACGAGACTCTAAAGTTGGATGCTGACGTGTTTGCAGTGGGTGTTGAAGCCTGAGAACTCACTTGTTTGGCACAGAGAGGTTTTGGGCTGGATCAACAAGTATACCGGTCTTGAAAAGTCTGAAGATTTAGCCGTCAGGCAAAAGTAAAACTGGCAGACGTAGGTTATGATGCCTTGCAAGGTAACCTGCAGTGTTGTGTGTGAAGACGGTTGTGAAACAGTTTTATCTACATCCTTGCCGGTTGGTGAAAAACGTGATCATTTACCTCAGGCCAAGATTCCATTTCGGAGAGCATCTGTAGAAGTTGATCATCTTTGAATAAGGAATACAAATACTCAACCTCCATGAGAACAAAGGCAGAAGACACTGCATATGCTGCGGTAGGTCCAACAGTGGACGGTTTCGTGATGAGTATAAATACAGTGTCTACACTGTCAGAACAGCTCTCCCACACCAGACACCAGCAGGAGCTCACCTCTAGGTCCTGTCCTTTTGCTGGTCCGAGCTCCCTCCATCTCGACAAGGCTGAAATTTCGCGAACTTGCACCTTCCTCACTCGCTGCTTGTACGACGAACGGCTTATTTGCGAAGATCAGCGCGACAAAGTGCGTGGTTCCACATTATACGATACACGACGACCCTCGCAATATAACAAAGACGCGTCGCAACACGATGCGAAACTCTCCGAACCAACTACAGAACCGAAGGTGACAGACGGAATCGCATCCCTGAGCCCAGCCACAGCACTCGCGATTTCCTCTCGAACCGCTCTTTTCTCTCGGATCCACGCGGGAAACCACTGTACAAACTGCGCGAAAGACAGCCGAAACACGTCATCAACGCTGCATATCATACAAAACACAAATCAAACACATACGCGCGCACAAAATGACACCCCCGCCGCTCCTCTTCCACGCCCTCCTCCGTCCGGCGGTCCTCCAGATCCTGCGCACGACGGGCTATCATGCCGCGCGGCCCGTGGTTGTTGATGCTGTGACAGAGCTCGCGGCGCGGTACTTGTACGCGCTCTGTCAGGCGACGGCGCGCCACGCCGCGGACAACAGCGCGGAAGGCGAGGCGCCAGGCATCGTCGACGTGCGCATGGCGTTGCAGGAGCTCGGAGCCGTGCCGCCGGACGACGTGCTCGCCGAGGGGAGAGGCGCGATTCTGGGCGAGATCCTTGACTCGGTCCACGCGGAAGGAGACGCCACGGCAGCAGGGGAGGGGCGCGACGGTGACGGCGATCTTGCGATGGCCACGGCTTTGGCGGAGACGGCGCGGGAGAGGGAGAGGGTCGAGGACTTGAGGGGCGTGGAGGACTTCATGAAGTGGTTCTCGGGACCGCGGAACAAGGCTATCCGGGAGGCGGCGGTGGGAGACGGAGAGCTGGAGTTGGGTGACTACTTGAACGGTTCGTTGCTTCCTTGCCCCTCGTCCGTGGCTGCTTGAGCGAGGAAGGGACCAAGACTTGCGGCGGAACAGAAAGCTTACATTACTCGTCCACAGTCCTGAAGAAGAAACACAGCAAGACCGGCGAAGACTCCAAGTACCACGGCACGATCATCGGCAAGGGCAACGACGTCGGCGAGGTCCAGGTCGAGGGCGGCGACCTGCCGAGCATCCACACCTGGCGGACCAAGATGCAGGGCCCCCAGCCGGGCAGCGCGCTGTCCGCGATATCGCCGCAGATCAAGGAGGAATCAAGACCGCCGAGCTCCCGGCTGAGCTCCGTGGGCGACAGGCTGGGCGACGACCGGGACAGCATGGACTTGTCATAGGGGACGAGGCGGCGAACCCGGACGCGCAGCGGCGGCAGCGCTGCTACTGCTGTGAGCGGGAATCAGAATCGCGATCGCGGGGCCAGGGGCAGCGGCCTGAGGATGTCGAGGAAGGGGGCGAAGGGCATTGGTGTTTTCAAGGCATAGCGCGGCGTTCTTTGGGTGTGGGTTGGGAAACAAAATCAGCACGTTTAGAAGCTTTCGGTCCCGAGGCGGTACTGGTGGTATGAATAGGGAGGGCTCGCAGGGCGTCATGCTCTTTGGCTCGTGGCCCGAGCTGGCATGGGCTTGCTCGCTGGGCTACATCGCATAGGAAACTCGACTATGCTAAGACGTCATACTCAAAAATTCTCATCTTGTCTATTATTCTAAGGGGCCATCGCCCGTGTCCTAACGTGACGTACCCCCCTTCCGCCATCCAACCAACACTTCGTTTTATCCACCTGACCTCACAGGGAGTCCCCCTCCCCTGCTCACCGTTGAAACCCAGTGACACGGTCGAGGTTGAAAGCGGCGCTGATGAGGGCGAGGTGGCTGAAGGCCTGGGGCGTGTTGCCAAGCTGCTCGCCACTGCGAGCGATCTCTTCGGAGAACATGGACAGGTGGTTGGAGAAGCTGAGCATGTTCTCAAAGAGGTTGACGGCGCGGACGAGGTACTTTGGCTCGTAGACGGAGGCGCGTGTCATGGCCTCGACGAGCCAGAAGGTGCACATGCTGAAGGCGCCCTCTCTTCCGCCGACTCCTGAGAATTATCGCGCGTGTTAGCTCTTGCGGCAGGGAAGTGGGGAGGGGGGTCAGTCAAATCGGCTAGAAAGACGGTGATGGAAAAAGGGGGGGGAGAGGTATGAGAGGAAGGACGTACCGTCTTCTGTGAGCTCGGTGTCGTAACGATAGACAAGGCCCGTGCTGGTAAGACCTCCCTTTTCGGGGGGCAGGAGGATGCGGTCCATGGTGTTCAGGAAGCGGGGATCGTTGGGGGCGATGAAGAAGACGAGGGGGGCGATGAGGATGGAGGAATCCAGCATGGTGTTGTTCTCGTAGCTTTGGACGAAGCACTTCATCTCCTTGTTGTATCCTATCACGCGTGGTTAATCTTGCAGTGAGTTCTGAGGAGTTGACGGTACAAAGCCGGGGTTCGAGAAGGGGAAGCAGGGGCGAAGGTCTAAAGTTTAAGAAGGGGGGGAAAATGAGAATAAATACACACCCTTGTCCATGATCTCTTCCATGAGGTTGTCACGGGCCGCGAGCCACTTGCTGCGGTTGGGACAGGGGAAGTTGCGTTTATCGGCAAGGCGGAGGCCGCGGTCGAAGGCGACCCAAAGCATCACCTTGGAGTAGGTGAAGTTTTGCTTGTGGTTGCGGACTTCCCAGATGGACATGTCGGGTTCTAACCGCGTATTAATGAGAATATGTCGCTTGGGCTGAGCTTGGGGAACTTACTGTCTGTCAGAGTAAGGACGAAGTCTGGTGTCGCGGGTTAGCTGGTCCGAGAGGAAAGAACAGAGGCTCCGGGAGGGAGGAACATACCCAGCATCTCTCTCACAGAACACCACTGATCCCAGCTAATAGGCTTGCCGTACTTATTGTACAGATAAATGCCGTCCATAAGCTCGCCGTAAATGTCAAATTGCTGGTGGAACGCGGCGCCGTTGCCGATCCTGACGGGCTTACTGCCCCTGTAACCCTCTAGGTGGCCGAGCTCGATCTCGGGGATGTCAGTCTCGCCCCGGATGGTGAACATGATGGGCAGCTCGCCGTTAGGGCCGCGTGACTTGATAAAACGCTCGCTGATGAAGTCCATATAGGCGTCGGCCTCGTCAGAGAAGCCGAGGCGGAGGAGGATGTAGATTGTGAAGCTCGAATCTCGAACCCAGGAAAAGCGGTAATCCCAGTTCCTGGTTGTACATGTGAGACGTGTATTATTGAGCGGGAGAGGCTGGACGGCTTACCGTACACCGCCAATGTCTTCCGGAACGGAAAAGGTTGGAGCGGCGATGATGGCACCGGTTGGCTCGTAGGTCATCATCTTCAGCAGCATGAGACTTCGGTTGACGACCTCACGCCAACGACCTTTGTACTTGCTCTTGGAAATCCAGTTGTACCAGAACGACTGCGTGTCGTGCTGCTGGCTGTCGAGTACGGCCGTCGTAATGTTTTCGGTAACATGATCTGGAATATCGTTGCGCAGGACAAACGAAATGGCTTGGCCTTCTTCAATCTCAATGTGGGCAACCACACCCTCGCCCAGCATACCATCGCGTTTCTCTTTTTTGAAGGTAATAGTAGGGGCCGAATCCGACTCGGCGTCAACGGTAACGTCTAGCTGAATCTTGTAATGCTCGCTGTGGAAGGTAACCGCCTTGCTCGGGCTACCTGTGGTGTGAGTTGGTTCGATGATTGTAGTGACATGAGCCTCTGTGGCATATTGGAAGGCCGGAAAAATCTCGATGTCTAGGGCTAATTAGTAACTTAAGGCCTCTCGGTTAAGTGAAGATTCGGCCCACCCATCTCCAGACGGCCTCGAATACATTCGACACGCCGGACAAGCCATTTCTTCAGCTCCTCTTGAATCTTGGTAGTCTCGCGAAAGGCGCTCTGGCGGGTACTCTTGGACAAAACAGTAGCCGTCTTGGGTCGAGGGAAGAAGTCCACCAGATCAACGACGCCGTCGTCGTGGATGTATCTGGTCTGCAATATGTTGGATGATGGCAGATATTGTTGCCTTGGCGTGTTAGTCAGATGAGTCTCAGTGGATGATAACTTGTATACTCACTTCGTAGTACACAGCTTGGACGAGGGAGGGCAAACACTGAAGAAGCCTCCCTTGTCCTTGTCAAGGAGTCGACAAAAAACACTTGGGGAATCAAAGTCCGGCCTATATCAAACGTTAGATATCAAGCTTCGTGGTTGACAAATATAGGATCGCATCGCATCGCCGAAGAGTCAAGGTGAGAACGGCCGGATGCCCCGGATGAAAGACCCATCGGGCGTCATGCCTATTTTAGCTTCATCCCTTAAAGAGAAACATCCGCGTGCACCATTTCTAGTTTGTATTGTAGATATCGTGGGCGTATCGTGGATGAAATGGCGCACGGAAGTGGTCACTCGGCCGAAATCAACCGCGGCCGAGAGCGTGTAGGTGACACAGGGCAACAAGAGGTGTCTCGTACCAGCACATGAAATCAACGCTGCCGTTCATTCCAATTAGGGCACATGTGTGCATGTTGCCGATCATGCCATAGTCCTCGATGGGTAGGTACCCGGAGTGGCTGCGGGCAGCATGTCTCGTCGGACACTGTTGAGCCATGATGTCGGCTCCCAGGACTTCGGACTTAGCGCCTTTGAGTTACCAGACAACAATCGAGAAGTGACACTTTCAAATGGCTGATCCACGTCCGAGATGCTGTCTGTGAAATGTGTGGGTGAACAACGTCGCAGCTGTAGGTTCTTGTCTGACGAATGTGAGATACGAGCTGGTGTGTGAGACGAGATGGAGGACAAGGTTGAGGCCAAGCTTTAGGTCTCAAGCAGGCAAGTGGGGTGCAAAAAAGAGCGCATACTTTCTGATGCCCGCACCCTCCACACCTCTTTTTTCACCCATCAACATCACCACCAATGGGGCACCCAAAGTTAGATACGCCAAAAAAAGCCTGCCTTCGCGGCGCATACGAATTTCTTGAATACTCAGGCCTTCCCTACACAAAAAGGGAATTATTCCGCTATTTTGAAGTATCTGAACGCGCTGGTCATGAAGTTCTCGCAGACCCCCTCTCCTCCGACCGCACATTCCACAATGATCCCAACAAGACCGAGACTCGGGGCCGAAAACGGAAGTTAGATGAGGAAGACCTTGATGCCATTGAAAACCTTTATGAAGAGCATGGTTTTGAGGCAAAAGCTTTGCCCTTAGAGCATGTTCCAGCTGAAGTAGGTACAAAAGAGGCCCCTAAGAAGTATGCTATCTGCCGGGCACTTAAGCGACGCAAGATCAAGAAAGGAGTAGCCTAGTAGGTTGACTATGTTGATGAGGAACTTGCTAAGTGACGTCTTGAGCATGCTGAGAAGGCTCTTGAGCTACGTCCTAAGCCAGAAGACTGGGATGATATTGTCTGGTCTGATGAATACCATCTAGGCTTTGCAGACCAGGGCTGGGTGTATATTGCTTGAAAGGAGGGTACTTAAGGGCATTCTGAGAATCTCTAGGAACGTTGAGAGCCTGAGGAAGGGGATAAAAAATGACTTTATTATTGGGTAGCTATTAGCTATAGGTTTAAGTCAGAACTTATCTGGTATAAAGTCCCTACTAATAATAATGGGAAGATAAGCTAGATAGTTTATTTTAATACTATTCTAGAACTTTACATTAAGTAATAGATTGAGGAGGCTTAGTACGAGGGTCTTGACTTTGTTCTTAAAGAGGATAACGATTCAGGCTACAGGCCAGGCTAACATAACCCTGTCTGCTGGTGGAAGGATAAACATGGCTTGAAATACTTCTTTAACTGCACAAAGAGCCCTGACCTCTTACCTATTGAGAATGCATAGCTCGTGATCCAGGAGAGGCTCTGTCAACATCCTTATTGGGACATAGAAACAGTGAAATCGATAGCTGAGGATGCTTGGGCTGACCTAAAGCTCCCTACTATCAATCATTGGGTACGATTGTTGCCTTGTTGATTAAAAGATGTAATTAAATTGAAAGGGAAACGCACTGCATGGTGAAAAAGACGGGGTGCAATGTGGTGTTTTGGGTTAGCTAGGATGTATGCGCTCTTTTTTGCACCCCACTTGGCAGGGAAGGGGTAAACCCCGGCGATGGCTGAAGGAAGGGAAGCCACGGTCTGCAGCTGAGCGTGGCGGCAAGTGGAAGGGACACCGCTAGGCCAGCCAATACCCGCGGACGGCTTCGTCACGATTGTCTCAATGACAACCTCCACTAGGACGCGGATCCTTATTCAACAGCGACCGATCGGGCACTGATACTGCACCTCTTATCGCTTCTCTGGCTGTTTGCTAGCTGCGGCATCATCAAGCTCAGGTTAGACAGCTTTCCAATATAGCCAATGTCAAACCAGCTGGACCCATAGGTGATGTCGAGGATCAAGCTGATGACGCTGCGGAATACGGTAGGCGCATCGAGCCGCGGCTGCAAACCCCACTTGGAGCTCTACCCGGCAAACTGTCAGATCTGCACCCGAGCTGGGCCAGACACGCGCACGCGCATAGCTAGCTACCCTGTTGGAGCTGAGCAGAATCCAACCGAAAGTTATCATCCGTCCACCGATTCTGTTTTTTTGACATGGATCTTGTTGACTGTTTTCCAAAGCACTCAGGGCGCCCACCACGTCTTCCTCAAATGAGTCGTGCTCAAGATCTGATCGACGGCTACCGGTATGAGAGGCATCTAAATTTCACTCCTATTACGCATGTGGGCTAGTGTGGCGGATGACGCCGCCTGACATCATGGAAAAACCTGGGCAATTTCTCCCTTTCGACGGCTCGAAGTGTTGCCTGCTCCGAGCCGCCTTCCCCTCACCCGTGGTCAAGATATTAACGAGCCAGAGAAGCAACAACAAGAGGGAAGAATGCAACGGCGCGACAGGAAAGGAGGCGGGTGATCACAACCTAGGCGGTTGTCTCAACCAACTACGTAGTTCTGAGGCCGGCGAAACTGCTTCTGTGTAAGTCGACGGGCTGGATCCGCGCCCGTTGAGTGATACAAGACATTCAACGGGCCCATGATTGAAGGTAACCCGAGTCGGCCTTTGTTTCACTTTTTCTCATGTCTGCGGGCGAGGTTGGCGACGGCGGTCAATGCTGCATCTGTCAGTCGATAGCGCCGATTCCAAGCCACCGAACTCGGACGGGTTACTCCCCGTCGTCTGTGAGTGTGATGCTTTCTCGCTTGAATCGGATGTGTGTCCAAGTGAGAGGTGGGAGTACCACGACAACGACAGCCTTTCCAGTCAAAGGGGAACGGTCCGAGGAAATAAGCTTGTCGGGTGTGCTCTATACTCCGCAAGGTACGTCTCAGAAGAAACGGGCCGGAAACGAAATCAATGCAACGGTCGTTTAGAACGAGGTCGATCTTGCTTGTTGTTCAGCAAATCATCCAGACAAACTCCGGATGCTGGGTGGGCTCGCTGGGCTTTGCTCAGCGGGTCGCGGCACCCCCCGAGACTCCGGTTCGGAACACACGGTGAATCTGGTTGGGTGGAGGGAGTTCCAGTTGGACCATGGATGGGTATGATAGGTGGGTTGGCCGCCTTGGGCAGTTGGTCACCCGAGCACCATCTCAGTCGGCTGTCTCCCTGCCTGGGCTACAGAAGCTCTACCAACGGCCATGACATCTCACGACGAGACTAAGGACGTAGCCGAAAGCCCGCAATGCACACGGTGCCATGCCCTGCAGCCCGAGGGACGGAAGGGAACTGGGGGGTAAGAGAGGATGTTGCGGCAAGGTTCAGCTGGACAGGCCTTGCAAGTGGATGAGGAAACCTGTGACTCTGTATGTGAGAGACGGCTGGACCAAGCTTACATGAGAGGTTGCATTTTCGTGAGTCTTGTGGTGCCGGATAGTCTGGCTAGTTAGTGACGTGTATAGATGAACGTTTGTGAAACTTGAAGCATCGGTTCTTCGGACGACCACCACGATTTCCGTGATCTGGACCGATTTTAGGTTATGCAACTGCTGGGTCTCACGCTGAGCTTAGGCGATGGGGTTGGGAAAGGGGCTGAGGCAGTCAGTCTGGTATATTGCAGCTAACTTCGCCTACCTCAAGGTAATCTTAGGTACTTTGGAAGAAAGGGGAGAGTAGACACTAGTGACGGCCCGCGTGGAAGCATAACGACAAACAGACAATGTCCAGCCTGAGATGACTCAAAAACGCGTATCGGGTACGAGTAACGGGATAGACACTACAGAGTTTTTTCTCCATTGCATCCACGCGTGCGCTGGTCGTACTAACCACCTCAATCGTCATTGGGTATCAATGTGTCAAGGTACAAGAAAGCGGTTACACTACACGTAGAGTCGATGGAGCCGGCCAAGCTGGCAACTCGGGACAGACCCGATGTTTCCTTCGGTCAGTCTTCCAGCAAGAGTGGTCCTTGGCCCATGATCCTCATCTTGCCCGAAGTGGGATGCGGATGCACTACACTAGTTGACCGGCATAACTGGGTACGTCGATGGGGATTGATGGGGAAAGACAGCTCGGAAGCACCGCGGTGCCTGACTTGTTGCTGTTTGCTGCATGCTTCGCGCTGAGCTTTTTTTTTATCGGGGTCACCCCCCCTCCCTCTCCTCCAGTTGTGTTGTGGCTGACTATCCTGCTCTTGATCCAATCTCTTGGTGAGCTGGCATTCTTACAAGGAGCAAGATGGAAGGTCATCCCCGATGACGACCCTGACCGCCGTGAGAAGCGAATCCAGTCCTGCGGCAGCAACCCACGAGCCGTCTCCACCATGAGGCATGCCAAGACGATGTCCATATTTCATCTTGGGAGGGAAAAACCGAGACATTGGACATTTCATGTTTTGGCAGCAGCAGGCAGGTCGGCGGTAATTGGCGGTAACCCGCCCGCCTTGTCACCCACCCCAAGCAGGAACACTGTGACACGGCGACTTTTGGGAGGACAACCCACACCGAGGGACACTGCACCGGCCACACCTGCACCGTGTCAAAGGACGATAGAGGACAGATGAAGCCACAGTGATCATAGTGCCTCCAGGTACGTACCTCGCCCCAGGTCCCCCCTCCTCTTGCCACCCCGGCCCACACTAACTTCGGCCACATGTGGGCGCGACACTTGACTGGAGAAAAGATCCGCACCACAGTGACCTGGAACCTCTGCTCCTCTTATCCCGAACCCAAGGCCCAGCCCGGCACCACCAAACCTGCAACCGAATGCACCAAGAGCCAAAGCACCAAGCCCCAGCCCAGCCCGGACAGCAAATGAACCGCGCCCGTTTCCTCGTCCTGACCCAGATCCCGACCCCCAACCGCCAGCGGCCAAGCACACAACACAAGCACAAGCAACGAGCAGATGCGCAGAGAGCCAGAGAGCCAGAGCCAGAGAGCCTCAGTACCTTGCGGTAAACTGGACCTGGACCTGGACCTGCCTGACCGTACCAGACGCTCTCCAGCCCCAGCAGCTTGTCAATCCCGCAGTGGAATCCCAGATTAAATCATGCCCCGATCCTCCTCCCCATCCTCTTCGACGTCGTCCTCACTTGTGCATGTGCTGCCTCCCGACCCCAGTCCATCTGCCTCTGCTTCTGCTGTCCCCAGTGCCATCTCATCCTCTCCCGATCCCATTGACCACGAAGACGCCCTCCCCTCGTCCTCCCACGACCACGCCACCACCAGCCGACGACTCTTGAGCCCGTCACCTCTGCTCCTCCCACCACCTACTACCCCATCTCCTGGACACGCGACCACATCGACTACATCCTCAAAGCCGGATGACACGCGGTCACGCGACACCGCCGCTACCGCCGATCCCGCCCACGCATCTTCGCGCCTGGGCTCTCCTTCCCTCAACACCAACGCTCCTTCCCGCGAACTTGACCCTGTCGCCGACCAGGAATTCGAGATGGAGCCCTTGAAAGGGGCCGGTCACCGCCGCCGCCGGAGTTCCCTCATGCAGAGCGCCAGTTCCAGCAACCACCAGAGGGTTCCGTCGAGGACGCAAGGGAGCCTGCTTGAAGAACCAAAGATATCAGAAGAGAACACCGGGGCGACGCCATCAGCCTCCAAGGACATGGACGATGACAGCTTTTCCGACGAGGATCTCCACGATGACGAGGAGACGGGTCTGACGAAGAAGGACAAGAACAGGAAGAAGAGGAAGAGGAGAAACAACACTCGGTTAGATCAGAGGATCGTTCGAGGAGAAATCTCGGCCGAGGAGAAGAAAGAGGCAGACCAAAACGTTTTCAGGAGATCTGTGGTCAATGTCGGGTTAATCTTGCTATGGTACCTTTTTTCACTGAGCATCTCGCTGGTAAGTCCAAGACCCCGTTTTCCCCCGATGCTGCTTTCGACTGTAGAATTATAAGCTGACTTGAATTGGCTGTAGTACAACAAGTGGATGTTCGACCAAGATCGCCTCAACTTTGCTTTCCCCCTATTCACGACCGCCTGTCACATGTTGGTGCAGTTCGCACTCGCGTCTTTGGTATTATTCTTGGTGCCCTCGCTGCGTCCGTCAAACGGCCAGCGTCACTCAGATCTGGGTCGCTCACGGCACGAGTCCGAGCCGGACCGGCCGTTGATGACCAAGATGTTCTACCTAACGCGCATTGGACCTTGCGGTGCTGCAACGGGCCTCGATATCGGACTTGGAAACACCTCGCTCAAGTTTATCACTCTCACATTTTACAGTACGTACTTTGCGCTGATTGGGCTCGAGAACAAACACTAACGACTTGCCAGCCATGTGTAAATCATCTTCCCTAGCCTTCGTTCTGCTTTTCGCCTTCTTGTTCAGACTCGAGAAGCCCACGTGGCGTCTTGTGGCCATCATTGCGACAATGACTCTCGGTGTCGTCCTCATGGTGTCGGGAGAAGTCGAGTTCAAGGTTAGCGGCTTCATACTCGTCATCTCTGCTGCCTTCTTCTCTGGTTTCCGCTGGGGGTTGACCCAAATTCTTCTCCTCCGCAACCCGGCCACCTCGAACCCCTTTTCTAGCATCTTCTTCCTGGCACCGGTCATGTTCCTGACATTGATCGTCATCGCCATTCCCGTCGAGGGTTTTCCAGCACTTATCGAGGGCTTGAAGGCCCTCGTGGCCGAATGGGGCCTCATCACGACCCCCCTTTTCCTCCTCTTCCCCGGTTGCATCGCCTTCCTCATGACTGCCTCGGAATTCGCTCTGCTGCAGCGGACCTCGGTCGTTACGCTCTCCATCGCTGGTATCTTCAAGGAAGTTGTCACAATCTCTGCCGCCGCTCTCGTATTTAACGACCGCCTGACGCCTATCAACTTTGTCGGCCTCATCACCACCATGGGTGCCATCGTCGCATACAACTACATTAAGATTACCCAGATGCGCCAGGACGCCCAGAAAGAGGTCCAACGCGGCCACATGGAAGTTGCGTCCGGTGCGTCCTCGAGCGGCAGCGACAATGACGACGGCGGCGAGGAGACTGGTCTACTGCGGAATAGCACCGATTATGAAGACAACCTCGTCACTGCAGATGGGGATATTCTGCCCAACCCGCAACACACGGCACAAGAGTCGCGGACGGCCCAGGCTCACCGCGACAATTAGACACGTCCCCGTCGTGCGTGTTCATCTCTTTTGTTGTTGTAAATTCATGTCTAGGGATCCGACAATTTCTTTTTTGATGGATGGAGCATATCTCGCCGGTTGGCAGACAAGGCAGGCAAGGAGTTCGGTGGACTTTATCAGGGAAGGGGTCTCAACCCCTCCCGAGGAAGAAAATGGCAAAGAGGATATATATTTGCGGCTTCTTTTGCGAAACCGACTAGACGTTCAAGAGGAACAGTCGCATAAAGAGGTGGATATACCATTGGCGCGAGAGTAAGAGAAACATGGGAACATGGACAAGATCCATGCCGCTGGATTCTAGGACGCCGTGTTGATGTAATGCCCTATGGGTTAGATACACCGGAATTACAAACATGACAAGCCACATACAAGATATGCCTTTGCGAGTACGTGCGTGTACGGTGAAGATGTTTGAAGTTTCGACCGAGAAAACTTCTTTTGTGCATACAGTCGATGTCTCAGCATGCCTACCTAGAACAAATGCACACATGGTCCAACCAAACAGTTGTCGTAGCTCCCTTGGTGGCGTGGGCATGAGTATCGCAAGTGTGTACGCGAGGAAGAGGATCGAGATTCTGACAACGAAATGGAGAGAGGGAGGGAGGAAGGGAGGAAGGCGGGGGTGTTTCTGCCCACTATCAGAGGTGTGATGGCCAAGCCATGTCCCGTCGCCGGTGAGCTTCTCCTGCGCCTCGACAACCGCATGGCGGGTGGACGCTTGCATGCTGAACGCGCACAGATTCGGGAGTGTGGGCAGCTCATACTCTGTTCGACCGATCATGACGGACGCCGCGGGAACCCGGAGTTTGGATGGCGAAGTAGTGTTCGGTTCTCGGACATGTCGGTCTCAACGGACTGGTGCGAGACCCTACTAGCTAGGGGCTTCGGAGGGGTGAGAAAATCATGAGTGCGAACATCACAAGAGGCTAGATTCCGGGTTGATAAAATGCTTCTATACTTGTATCATGTCTCGATGGTGAGAATGGGTATGATGAACCTCCAACTCCAAAACGCCCCCTCTAGCCGAACAAACAGAGATATACAGTAGTGGGCATAAATTCATCCAAGCAGCTTGAGGCCGTTCTTGGTCTTCTGCCCGGGCTTAGTGACGCCGTGACTGTGCACAGGGCCGAGGTGGGGCTCGTATCCGGTGCCGTCGCCGGCGTGCTTGTTTCCACCCCCGCCGCCTCCATTACCGGAATACTTCTTGTTCTTGTTCTTGCGGTTGTTGTGGTGGTCCTTTTCCTTTACGTTGGTGATCTTGATCTCCGTGTTGGCCTTGCGGACGGTGACGGGGTGGCTCTGGATGTACTTCCCGTTCATCTCCTTGGCGGCCTGGAAGAAATCGTCGGCGTCGCTGAAGGAGACGAACCCGTAGCCCTTTGATTTCGCGGTGCGCTTGTCACGGATGACGCGCGCCTTTTGCACAGAACCCCACCGCGAAAAGGCCTTGAGGAGAGACTCGTCCGTTACCTCACCCGCGAGGTTGCCGACGAAAAGGCGCAGGTGGCTCGGGTCCCACTCGGCAAGGCTGTCATCCGTCCATTTCTTACCGCCGCCCTCTCGGACGACGGTCTTCTTGCGCTCAGAGGGCTGGTTCGCCGCTGCCGCAGCGGCGGCGGCAGCGGACGGGTCCGTGACGGCAGCAGAGGGGGTCACGGCGGAGCTACCTGTTGCTGGGGTGCCGCGGCCGCCGGAGCCGACAGCGTCTCTGCTCGTCGCGTCCCGGGAGCTGTACGCGCTTTGCCATTGGGCTATCTGCATCGCCATGTCCGGGTCGTAGTCGGTGGCGCTGCCAGGGACGGGGAACGGATTACGGATCTGCGGCGCGGCGCCGTAGGTCGAAGGCGGCGCATTGTAGCTCGTGGCCTGGCCGTAACCGGCGCCGGCTTGCGGGAACTGGTTGTAGGAGGGCGGTGCCTGGTAAGGGCCGGGGCCGCCTACCGAGGGGGAGGAATGTTGCGGATAGGACGGGTAGGCAGAGCCATAGTTGGAGGCGGGTGCGCTGGCGTAGCTCGGTGCGCTCGAGTAGGAGGGGGCCGCCGGAGAGGCTGAAGCGCCGTAGGCGGGTTTGAAGGCGGGCTTGAAGCCCCCGGAGGTCTTTGACGGGGGCGGCGCGCGGGTAGGGAAGGGTGAGATGACGGGTTGCCGGTGGAGGGCCCGCTTGAGATACCTGGAGGGGGCGGGTAGGCCATGATGAATGAACTGCGGATTTTGATGGTATTTTTGGGGCAAGTTGCGCGGCTTGCTTGAAAGATCTTTTTTGTGGTAACGTACCTCTGAGCCTGGATGTTCCCGCTCAAAGAAGTCAAACCTCCTTTGCTGTTTGCTATTGCCGACGGTGGACGTGCTGTTGTCGGAGCTGGCGCAAGTGTAGAGATGGGTTTGATTGTTTGTCAAATCGGAGAAAATGTGACGGCAACGGGCGCTCAGCCTCGGCGAAAGCCTTGAGCCGATGTGGCTGGTGGTTAAGTCCGATACCTCACGTGCTGAGTATGGCTCTACCCCATGGACTTGCAAGAACCTTGGCGGTTCCTTTGGACTGCAACTGCCGTCAACGCAATGCTTAAGTAAGCATGACGATCTCCGAGCTCCTCCGGGCAGCGAGGTCCAGCCTAGGTCGCCAAGTCTCAAGCCCATGGAGGGTCGCCCGAAAGTCAAAGACGGAAAACAAGGACGGAATTTCCGTCTTGAGCCATTTGATATCGGCCCTGTTGTTTTGTTCCGCCCGGCTTGGTTGTCACCAACCGCACATTTCGCCATCGCGTTTGTTCCTGCATCAGCTGCATTTTATCCGCCGGACATGGCCAAACGGACATAACGGATATTTAATAATGCAGTTACTTCGGTGTTTGCGCTGAGTCGCTGACTGACATCATGGCCTTCGACGTTACGTTTCCCACGGTCAGGTCCATGCCAATCAATAGGCAATGCGCGTGGATTCGCAGCGGAGCTCTAGCGGAGTTCGCAACCGACGACTCCGGGTCGTGCGACCGATCCAAGGCCCGAAGGCGGCGGTTTACCCCCACTGAGACTGAGATTGCCCCTCGTTTACCACGTCAGAGTCAGATTTGTCGATTTGTGAGCAGCGAGCACGGATAGACCGTTGCTCTCTGCCTCCATCCACACCTTGAGGTACCTTGGGGGATGGAGGTGCGATATTTTCTGTCCCCTTCTGCTGAGGGCGTGGGTCTCAACGAACCCAATAGATTGACTGCTTGATTCGGCCAAGCAGTCCAACTGGAGGAATTGGAGGGGGTTCTTACGGCCAGCTTCGGTTTGGTTGGGGCCGACCTCCCTCCTCTGCCCATCCATTGAAGCGCATATTTGATTTGTCGCATATGCTGGACGAGGCCCGCCGTCCGCCGTCCGCCGTCCACGGATGATAACCTCGAGGCGAATGTGTATCGCTCGCTGCCTTACCCCATCTCATTGCACAACTGTGGTGGTGGTAAGGCTGGTCTTCGTCGGTGTTTCCTCCGTGTCCAGACGGGATGCCGAGCGCGCGCTTTTAGATGAACGACGACGCGACATCCCGAGTTGCTCGAAGCTCTGTTGCTGGAACGGCCCGGAGTCTGGGGGTGTTTTCCACATCGAAGAGACGGAATTTCCTCCAATGCAGTCCGGGGCTCGATGCACATGCTGGTTCGTGCAGGGCGGCTCTCGAGGGATATTTCCAATAGCCAGTCACCATCCCTTTCGGGTCCCCTGCCACCTTCGATGGTCCAAGAGCGAGCGAAGCGAAGCGAGCTGTGAACGAGCGAGTTCCGGAGCTCCGTTGGGAGTGCAATAATATATGCCGCCAGGCAGACAACGCGCAGATTAGCATTTCCTATTAGCGAGAGGCCCCCCCGCGCCCTGTTAGACCGAGCGCAAAGTGTTCCTCCGCGGCCGTGAGTTGCGAAACGTCAGGGTCTGACGCACCAAGTTTGAATACCGGAGTCGCATATCTCCCTGGAACACGCAGAGTGTGAGACGCAAGCCGCGGCGGCCAATGGGGGAGGGTGCCTATCGCCGAATCGGACCACAACTGGACGGATCCAGAAGCGCCTTTTTGCACGACTGGCTTCGTCGGGCTGGCGCGCTGTTTGACTAACCACCACCGGCGTGGAGCAGGCATAATGGTCGTTGCTGGGCCGCCATCCGCCGCGCGGGCCGGCCTATGGCACAATGCGGTAACCGTGGTACCTACATCGGAGTCGCTACTGTGAGAAGGGGGTAGTAGCTTTCCAAGGCACTCCGAAAAGGTTTTATCTAAATGCTTGGTGGTTTTTGCTCTCCTTCTGCCTTGCCCGAGCAGACGAGAGTTTTTAGTACTGCTGGCCAAAATAAAGGCTGAGGAGGAGCTGAGCAACCGCTGGAAACACGAGGTAGCAGGAGACAATCGTCATATCTACCCCTCCATGACACATCGTCCAATTGGAGTCAGCGCGAGGGCCTCAATGGAGCTCCACGCCTGGGTGGTGATGTATGTGTCCCTCTTCTTTCTGTATCCGTACGGAGGTGCTGGAACTGAAAGTGGGATGCAAGATACAAGATACCAGCACGGTACTTCCTGGTCCATGAGTAGCTCTGGCTCTGTCCCGCCAACAAAGCCAATCGCTGCATGTCAGTCCAGCAGTCAAAGCAGCCCTGTCGACGGTCGTTAGGTAGAGGCCGTCCATTCTCCGCTTTTTGCCAAGTCCTTTGATTCCCATTCCCACCCCCGAAAGGAAAAGTCGAAGTCAGCCGTGGGCTTTCACACTGGCGAAGCACCGGGCTGGTTGGTGGGAGACTGGGAAGACTGGGAGTGTGCACATCTTGCGCTTGTCAGGGTGGCCTGCACTAACG
>JAIMZG010001469.1:0-68033 GCA_020466075.1 Colletotrichum coccodes
GGATCCCGAGTTCTCCAGTGGGTATGGTCGCATGTGATAGCTTGTGCGCCAAAAGAAACTCATGATGTCTACGTCTTGTGATGTTGGTGTCGGGAAAGGGGTGAGTTGCGCTCGGAGGCATTGGGGAAGAGGTGGGTTCGTGAGCTTTGGCTTCGGGTCTTTTTTTATTATTGACGAAGTTCAGGTTGATGCAAGTTCATTGTGTTTGCCCTTTTTGGAATACCCAACCATTCTTTAGGTAATCAGACAAGGGCTGGCTGCAAAGAAACAGTATAGTAGGGATGGGCAACGTTGTCCTGGTCGCGTCAGTGTAGCACCGAGGGGTCAAGGAGACTACTTCTAAACGTTTTCCAAGTCCGAAATCGACATCCATTTGGTACTTTTTTGATTTGGAATTACTCATTGTAGTAACGTAGCGTCGACATCTCCGCCAGGCTATAACCGCTCGACATCAGGCGCCATCCAGAACCACTCATCCACCACCGGTCCCCGGCTCAACCTCCCCCTTTCAATGACCCTCAACCTGCCAACATGTCTCCAAACGCCCTTGAACTTCTCCCAGATCTCCGGAACAAACTCAACAACCTGCTTGACCATTCTTGACCATTCTTGACCGCTTCCCGTCTCCGTGCGCCCAAAACGCCTCGTCCGCACTGGAACCCTCTTCAACAACGCAAACTCGCACCCCAACCCATTCTCATACCGGCTATTCCACCGCAGTACGACCGGCACCGAGATTCTCGTATTCTCCCGAATCCAATGCATCACTGCCACTTTGTCCTCCGTCTTGATCCGCGGGGAATGCGGGCCCGAGGCGCGCAGCACGAGACTTATGGTGCCATCTGCGTTTGCCCTCGCCGGCGCGAGGTCTGTAGCGGACGAGGGCGGAAAATGGAGGAGGTAGGTCCGGTGGAAGACCGCCGTTGCTGCCAGCGGCTCCGTGTAGGTCGGCGGGGGGAGGGAGAGGGAGATGGTGAAGGCGAGAATTGCGTGGGGGTGAGGAGGGGCGGGAGGTGAGCTGCGGGGCCGCCCATTTCAGGGACGTGATTTGCGATATTGGGCTTGGCCAGGTTTGATGATCGCCTGAATGACACAATCGAATCAGATTACTGATCAACCTCTTTTTGAAACGCGCCTTCTTAGCAATTTACCGGATGTCCAAAATGCCTTTCCAAAAGAGGAGATGTTGAATACTGAGGTGAGCACCAAAGCACCGAAACCCTGGCCCCACCTTGCCGTTCAACCAATTCGGACCCGGCGCCGAGAGGGCGGGGCCGATCATCCGGATGAGCCACTCTGTACCATCCCGCACCAGCACCCGTACATTCGCCACGTTCGGGTGTCCATTCCATCATCCAGCTGCTGAGCCCTCTCACGCGTGACACCAGTCATCCGTTCCCTGGCTGAATCATGCGACGAGCCAAAGTTTGTGTCCCGAAGTGTTTGAACGAACACGGCATGAACACCCACCACTTCCTTCGCACCCGTCACCCCAGCTGATCCCGACTCTGTCTGAAGAAAATTGAGTGAGCGCACACGAGTCGACTGACCGTTGCAAAGCGTAGGGAGGCCTGAGAACCTTGTTGCCCATCGCGCCTCACCCCATCCCTGCAAACGACCAAACCATAGCGAACAGTTCTCTCGGATTTGGCGGTCGTTGCCGTCGTGCAAACTCGCATACTTACAACTGCCGAAACAAACTAAACGCCGCGTCCCATCATCTCTGTTTCCTAATACTGACTTCGGAATGACTGTCTTCAAGTTAGCCAATGCAGGCTTAGCCTCCGCGCCTATTAATCTGGATGCCATCCAAACACATTCATCCCCGGGCCTCCAAAGGAAAGTGCCAGACATATTGGCTTTCAAGATCACCACAACAGAAAACCTCCCTATCTTCATCTTCTCTTTCCTTTGGGCATTCCAAAAACCCGGCCAACCAACCCATGCGGCGCGAATCACACCCGTCCTTTCGTCTGCCAAGCCCACCGATTCAGTGACTCGGTTCGGAACACCATCAATGGACCACTCGGACCGACGTATTGGGGCACGTTGTGCTCTGCCCGGTCACCACGACTCGCGGCTCTCACAACATGCCTGTCCCTGGCACACCTGCGGCAGCGGCCTAACAGTTGAATGAAGGATCAGGCAGAGTCCGAAGGATAGGGCAGAAAAAAGAGTCGCGCAAGCTGAGCCGCAAAGCAGAACTTGTGAGTATCCGCCAAGCCTCGGATACTTTTTTTCTTTTTCTCACACAAAGTGTCCTGATTTTCCACCCAAACGCACATCCCGCTTCTATTTCGCAAGTCTTGGTATCTTGGCCAAACATTGCAGTCTGGAAAGTACTGCCGCGATTCGGGATCCGGTAAACGATCTGGCACCTTCGGCTCTGACTTCCAGCGGCGAGGCTCTTACCTGGAATTGTGCATGCGGTCACTAGGCCTGGTTCGACAGACGTGTGTATGAGTCGTGTGTTTCTCATCTCTCGAAACCTAGGTGATCGCGCATAGCCCTTGCTGTCTGTATCATATCATTATTATCTATTTTGACTTGATGAAATATAATGCATTTGGAACTCCGGAGTCCCGTGGTATTTCCCCCTCGATTCACTCTTTACCATTCAAGCCGGATGTCAAAGCGTTCACGTCATTTACCCATCTTGACAGACGTGTCATGCTGGAAGTCATGAGGAAATCACCGATAATTACAAATCAGCCAGAGTAACCACAAAGACGAGGCGCCGAGTAGAGAAACCGAGATTGCCCAGGTACAGACTATCCGTCAATTAGTACAGTCCGTAGATATGTGCGCAGCTGACTGGCGTTATTGTAGTCTTGTCTCAGCTGCACAAACTGCTCCTGCTGGTTTTATTTCCGTCGGAGATTCCACCCTTTGCCCACAGACATGCATGACATCAGGTTACAGCTGAACTCGAGACAGGCATCATGCGTCATCGTATGTCCTGGTTCACTCCACTACGCCTAGAGAATCTCAATCTCCCGTCCCGACGCTGTGCCTTTCGCTATCGTCGCCGGCCGTGTTCGGTCGTTTATGCGTGCGCGGCGGCTGCAGCGGGAGCAGCAGCAACGGGGGCGGCTTCCTTGGGAGCTTTGGCGGCAGGGGCGGCCGCAACAGGCGCAGCAGCAGGAGCTTCAGCAACAGGGTTGGCGATGTTGGCGTTGACGATGCTCTTCTGGGCAACTTGAAGAATGTTGTCCTGGCCAAGGGTGTTCTGAGGGAAGCGGGAGTTAAAGCCGATAACGTCACGTACGGCGACGAAGGTCTGGGGTTGGACCATGAGGCGCTGGGTAGAGACGAGCCACTGAACGCCCTCACTGCAAGGAGGAGTGGTGAGGGAACCCATGTAGCTGTGAAGAGGTTAGAAACGGCGCATCCAAACAGGATCAGAAACGGATCATACCTCTGAAAGCTGCCAGCGGAGAGCAGGCTGACGACCTCTTGCATGTTTAGGGCCCCAGTCTTGGTGACGGTTCCGGGCTCCTTGATAGCATCGAGAGAAGAGAAGACGGTCTCCAGCAGATTAGAAGAAGCAGCCTCGGCTTGAATGGGGTTGGTGCCCATAGCAGGAATAGCCTTCGGCTCCTCAGCGGCGGCGGCGCCAGCGGCAGCGCGGCGGGACAACTTGCTACGGCGTTCGGCGGTGGCATTCCCCCCAGCAGGAGCCTCAGCGGCGGGAGCCTCGGCGACAGGGGCGGCGGCACCGGTGCCGGCGCCCTGCTCCAGATCGATGTAAGTACCAATGACGGCAATCTCCTGGTTTGCGCCCTCGAAAACCATGTGCATCTCCATAGCCATGCTCTTTCCGGCATCCAGATGCTCGCTGGGCAAGTGAAAGTGGAACTGCTGCAGGGTGAAGTTGCTGCCACCGACCTGCATCGACCCACCCTTGGCGATAACCTCAACCGTGGTTCCAAGGTTCTCAAACTCAGTGCCCTCGGCCATGTCGGGAATCTCGAGGTTGATGGAGCTGCCGGGAAGAACGTTGAAGGATCCGGCGACCATGTCAATGGGGGATTGGGTGGTTCCCGTGGCGCAAAGAGTATTGGCGGTGGTGTCCAAAGCAACCCAGTTCAAGGGGCCCTATAAGTTCTGTTAGTCTTTGTGGAGGCTCGGCGATACGCGATTAGTGAGCGACTCACATTGCTACCGGTGTAAGCGAAGGTGTTGACCTTGACCTCCCCACCCTCAGCGCGGGGGTCGATGTGGGTTCCGTAGGCGCAGGAAGCAAGAACTTGAGTTGCGGAGGCGGCGAAAAGGCCAGCGGCGAAGAAACGGGAAGCCATTGTAATGAAGGTAGGTTACGGGACCAGCGCGTGGGGGGCCTACAAGGGATCAAGGAGGGGAAGAATAGAAGCGATTTACAGAAAAGTAAAGTAGATTATTGAAGGAGAAAAAAACGTATGACCAGCCCTCTAGGGGAAGAAACGAAACGAACGGGAAAGGAAGTAAAAGGGTGAAGAAAAGACAGGTGAGTTGATGATGAAAGGAAACGAGATGAAGCGAGAAAGAAGATGTGTCCATGTCAAGCTGGCATGATGTCTATATAGTTCGGATCTGGCGTACGGCGGTCGAGATTTGGATACTGCGATGATCGACCTCAATGGTCCAAGAATAGCATCATGGCCCTTGGACCCAGGTAAAGACAAACATGACGGAAGCATGGTGAGGATCTTGGCGGGCGCTTCATCCAGGGTGTTTAGGAGCACGGGGAGGCTTAGAAGGAAAGAGTAGAGCCAGTTGGCGAGTGAAAATGAGGGTTCCCGGTGTTTGGGGATGAGCGCCTCCGTTTCCCATGGCATCGCAGGCGTGCTTCCAGCGTAGGACGGGGGCATCTTCAAGCTTCTCCATCCAATGCGACTGCATGCCATCTGGAATTTGGACTAGGGATGGACATCCGGGCAAGTCGGGCAGTGGCTGTTGAGACGGAAGAGTACAGCCGTTCGGACAAGGGCGCGAAGGGTCGGGGCTCTCTCGACCCTTGTCGCGATGACAGGATGGGAGTGCGTCGCCAGGGTGAAACTGCCAGGCTCCGGAGCGTTGGACGGGGTGTGGGGAATATGGCCACTTTGTCGGTCCAATGCTTGGCCATGGCGGCGAGTGTAGAGAGAATCCTTGTGGTGAGCGTTGCACGAGTCTCAATACGGGAGTGGACGTGGCGGTCGAGTAGAGGGCTGGTTCGGACGGAGACGTTGCCCCGTCCCGAAGTTGAATAGTGGTGATCTGCTTGCGACAATCAACCGGTCGTCAGCACTCACCATGGGAAGCGACACTGAGTGACGGCGATGGTTCCGAGAAGGCAGGAGGATGGACTAAAATAAGCATTTGCAATGATCGACGGCAAGACAAGCGTCCGTTGAGGTGCGATCGGAGAAATATGCGTCCAAGAGAAGGGACAAGAAATGAGGCTCTATCCAGGAAGCCGAGAGATGCACCCAAGACTTGACGGAATACCAAGAAGGCGGGGGCAGCATTGGAGGCAAGACACCGATGGAAGGTAGCTTGGTGGGAGGGAGGTACGTATCCCACCTCATCCTCGCATTTTCCCTGGGCCACGTGCAGCGTCTCGCTGGGTCCTTTCCGTGCCCGGCGAGGGAGGGCGTTAGAGATGCGAAGAGGAGGACGGTGCGATGCCTGTCCTGTCTGGTCTGGAAAGCAACTTCAGGTTAACCTTCCCTCGCGGTGGAGCTGAGATGGATCCTACCTTCCCCCCTTAGTGCGCGAACGCGTGGCAGAGACAGCAGACACTGGGAAGGAACCACAGAATGGCAAGCGCAAGTCAAGGATGAGGCATCTGCTAGGAAGAGCCTTATCGCTCATTGGTAACACCCTAAACCTTATCATTCTGTAAGGCATGCACGACCAGCCGAGGGTCCAGGCCCGCGCCTGCCCTGGCCTGGCTGCTTCCCGGCTCTGCTGAGTCTGTTCGGACGACACTGTCAGACAGGGGCTTTTTGACCCAATCTTCGCAGCCGTCGTCGCGTGCTGAGACGACGCATGGGACACGAAGCAGCCAGTTCCAGGCCGCAGCAAGTAAGAAAGTGCAGGAGCCGCAATTCTAAGACGACGAGGCACGTACCGACCGTGGTTTGTATTGCTTCCCGTATGTTACAGCCACAGCAACATGAAAGAGCCCGACAAGAGTTTTGACAGCTGCGCTAAGCCTAAAGAGACGTTGGATCCCGTAGGGTTAGATATGAGAAGGGATGGCAGGAAGAAGGGGCAAGAGGGGGGAAAACAGCTGATTTTTGCAGAGCCAAGAGGTAGAATGGCCGCCAAGTCAAACCGTGGGCGACGTAGGCGGAAGGGGATGGAGATGTTGGTCACTGGTGAGATGGGAATCAGACCCAAAGAGTCGAGACGGGTACGGTAGGGAAGAGAGACAGGGTCAAAATACAGGAGCCCCAGGCCTCTCAGCCTCCGAGACCCTGGAGAAGAGGTGACTAAGCGAAGGGGGTCTGGAGTGTCAGGTGCGAACGGCCAATGGGACAACGAGGAAGCTGGCCGGCGTACGCCGTCGCGTGCACCGTCGCGTGCCAGTCAGGCGGTACAGCGGTGTAAGCCCCTTACATGTCTTGCCGCTAATCTCTCGCTTGGTTCTCTACAGCACCTCTACACGCTGTAGGCCGTTCGCTCCTCGTCCACACAACAGCTCTACTACTGTCCCGCCCGCTTCCAGCAGCCCCATCGCCGGCCGCGCCTCGCCAAGTCTTGCACCTCCTGATTTCTTCTGGGCGCGTCTCACGCTTCCGAAGCAGCCAGGGCCTGCGACAAGCATCCACCTCCGCATCCCAACTTCGTCCAATCTTCATCGCCGACGCCAACATCGAAGTAACTCTGCGTCCTCTGCTAGCAATCACCTGCCCCTCCGCCTGCTGCTCCCCGTCGTCCTCAACCACTCATTATCCATCCTCGCGCCTCGCCACGCTTCACCCGTCCGTCGTGCTCCATCCCTCTCCGCGCTCCCCACTGCCCGTCTCGACCTCCCCATCGGCACCGCCTGCCCTCGTCTGAAGCTCCTTGGCGCGCTCCAAACGTCAGGCGCCTTTATTGCGCCAAGTCCCAGCGTGTACCGGAACCGCATCTGATGTTTTGACCACGACTTGGGATATCGAGGCGCTACACTATCGCCCACGCCAGTCCGCCGGCCCTTTCGTCATCGCCGCAGCTACAGGATCCGGATCACTCGTTGGCCCGGACTCGGTGCTCGGCGGGAAACTTGTTGACCTTACAGACGCTGCACTGTCCTTCGCTTTCGTTATTTGTTATTTGTTTGGGGTACCCATCTCTGCTGACGACTTGCCAAGTTGCCCAGCTTTCACGCCTCCATCATTCTCAAGGACGGTTAATATGAATGCGACGTCGGCCACCATACCTACCGGTAGCTTCTGCAACAACAGCCTTGGCAAATACCGAGAGCCGTCTTGGAAGCCAACCAGCCGTTACCTACGCCAACTCGCCGTTTTACAGCGAGACTTCTGCGACGCATGAACCACGTAGATGGCAACCAACCAGCGTAAGCCAGGATAACTTCTCATACTTCGCCAGCACCATCACGTCAGGCTGTCAGAGTCGGTTCATCCAGCTTCCGCAAGATCGGCAGTGTCTACATTGTCAGTCAACCATGGACGAACGACACGGCGGGCGGAACGTCTCCATTAAGCCACACAGACGGTTGCCTCTCTCGCCTCGCCACTTGCATAAGTGCTGTCAACTTGGAACCGGAGCCTCATTCCCACTCTGCCGAAGTATCCTCAAGCGAGGATGGATTGCGGGAAAAACTAAGATTAAGAAAGAGGTAGAGGCTCGGACACTTGAACCTCCGGCAGAGAACGAAATGGCAGGATTCTTCTCGCAGCATATATGGTATAGCTGGCTCGCCCTAATGAAGATCTTTCGTGTGTGGCGAGCTACAAACTTCAGTTGGGGAAGCTCCTGGCCCACAACGAGCCCAACCGGACGCTGAAGCATTTCTCGTTCCTCCCTCACAAGAGTGATTTCGATCACACATCAAGCCGCTGCTCTTTGATTTGCCCGAGGATGGTTTGATGATTTCGCTACCAGACCGTTCCCGGAATCGATAAGGCATGCGAAGGTCGCAGACCACCACCCCTGCTATCTGAGCAGCTTGCGTCGTACCCAAAGGCCTTCTCATCAAACTTGGCCATGCTACTTCTACCCCTTGCAAAATACGCCCTTAATCTTTCCAGGGCTGAGAGAGCGCGGCTTGCCCCTCTCAAGTTGCACCATTGATGTCTCGACCTTCGGTCGGGCCTGCAGCACTTGGCTCTTGGCTCTTGGCTACTTGTCCCACTGTGACTTCTCCGCTCGCTAATGCAATCCTCTTGTCCGCCGAGGGAGAGAAGCAAAAACAAGCTTCTGGCTGCCCAGACCCTAAGCCCGCGCGAAGCCTCCACAACCAGCCAAGATAAACAAGACCGACATTGGCAGCCAAACGGACTACTCTCCTTGTTAGTACAATGGTTTCGAGGTATCCAACTACATAGAATTAATCGCGCGTTCACGCGCTCGCTCGATCAAGAATTATTGCCTTTACCAGCTTTGTTTTCCAACTTATGATCGACGTGTTGAAACGCCGACCCCCTTGCGATACAGAGTGGACGCGCCCCTCGGTCCCGTATCACGAATTGGTTAGCTTTGGCTGACGGGATTGATTGGTCAGACGGAGAAGAGGTTGGAAGGGACTTCTGTAGAGACGCAGAGACCCAGGAGGTTGCCTTACCCCTGAGGGACATGAGAGAACCATTTACTCCCCAACTTCCTCTGACTCGCTAATGCTTCGGAAGTTGTTTAATCGGGCTCGCAATCCTTCTGAGGCCATGACACTGACAGACTCTGCCGACCGGCACTCAGTCAATCCAAGTGGGGCATCGGCCGATAGAGCGGATACCGGGGCCGGTCTCAAATGGGGCCATCGCAAACCGGTTTGGGAATACGAACGAAGACATGTTGGCGGGCCTCCTACCGAATTAACGGCGATAACGACCAAAGTTCATGGACCAAAGTCCCGATGAGATTTGCGGCTGTAAATCAAAGAGTCATCATTGAACTCTGCAACTATCCCGGAAAACCCCGAAGGATTCTGGTTCCCATTAGGCTCGTCCACAGCAGCCTCCGTAAGCCGATCTAACCTATTTTGGAATGCGAGGTTATCCGAAGGCGGCATGCTAATGTCTATAAGTTGGTTCATTTTCAGCAATCTAACCAAACTTCCATTTGATCTTGCCCCCTCGCATGGAAAGATAATACTGCTTCCTCTGTTCCGCTTCCACTCACCGAAAGTAAAATGGTCCACATCACCCAAGTCCGACAATCCAATGCTCAACTCACAAAGGGAACCATTCCACGAACCGCCCTCTTCGTGGGTGGGACCTCGGGCATCGGCAAGCTCACGCTCATCGAGTTCGTCTCCCTTGGATTCCCGATCAAGGCGTACATTGTCGGGCGCAATGCCACGGAGCCGGCGATGAGGCCCCTGCTTGAGGAACTACGCCAGAAGAATCCATCAGCTGAGCTCATCTGGATCGAAGGAGAAATCTCGCTCCTCTCCGAAACAAAACGTGTGTGCGAGTTGATCAAGACCAAGGAGTCACAGCTCGATTTCCTCTGCCTAACGGCGGGATATGCCCCTTTTGGCGGGAGGAATAGTAAGTGTTACCTCCTACCCCGCTCACCACCTCAAGAGAGCTATGCAGGTGCTCATAAGTTGGAACAAGATACGGCAGAAGGCCTCGACGTCACCCACGCGCTGGAATATTACGGCCGTATGCTCTTCACCCTGCACCTCCTCCCCCTCCTCCGCGCCTCTCCCACCTCGCGCGTCCTCACCGTCCTCGGCGGGAGCATGCTCTCCAACGGAGGGGTCATCCTCGACGATCTCAACCTCGAGAAGCCGGGGAGCTTTGGCGGCATGCGATCACAGATACACATGACCGTCATGAACACCCTCTTCCTCGACCGTCTCTCCTCGGACCCGGAGAACAATGGTATCACGTTCGTGCATAACTGGCCCGGGGCTGTGAACACAGGAAACATGGCAAGGTATCACTCTCCAACGAAATGGTCGCCGCTTCCGTTGACGACGTTGCTCAAGCCGTTGTTTCTGGTCATGGGGTTTGACGGGAAGGAGTCGGGAGAGAGACATGTTTATATCGCCACGAGCGGGGAGTTTGGTGGGGACGGGCCAAGGGTGAAGGCTAAGGGGACAAAGGGGGGTAGGAACACGAGAGGCGAAGAGGGGAAGAAGGGATTGTTTCTAGTTAATGATAAGTGCGACGTTGCTGACAGGGAGGCGGTTATGGGAAAGCTGCGAGAGGTGGCGCAGGGGAAGGTTTGGGATAAGACCATGGAGACCTTGGGGCCCTATTTGTAATGCATCCAGTCTTGTATGAAGCAGGATTGAAGACGACATGGTTGAGCACTGCAGATTTCTGTGAGTGGCGGAATCATAACCAGAGACGAGTATTTCAAGAGTTTTACCTATATGTATCAGTGCCGACAAGGGCTCTTGTACGGAACTTTGACGTCGCTTCCTAGTGAGCGGACCGCATACCAACTCCTTCTAATGAACTTGTGTTACTTGAATTCCGAGTGAGTCTTTATAAGAATTTTGTGCGAGTAAAACGTCTTCAAATCACAAGATGAAATCCAAGCCCCTCGGAGCACATATCTTTGCCCACCCTACCAACCCAGTGGATGCGGTTCTGGTTCACCGCTGAAGACAGGAAGCGCATCGTTGTGCTGAAGCGTCAGCACACCCTCATGGATAAGGTACTGCCCCTAAAGTGTTTGTGGAAAGCTTTCCCTTACTCCCCAAACTCCTCATACCGCTTTACTGAAGCAGATTCGGCATTTCTGAGGTAGAAATGTGCCACACAAGGGCTAGGCGAGGAATCCGACATCATGTTACCCGACCTACGGCTCAACCGTCGCGACCGCACAGATGGGTGAGAATCTAATCCCGATATTGCTGGCACTGCGGCGAGTCGTTGGCCCGCGCTGAGATAAAAAATGAAGCAGATGCTGGTCGTGTAAGGCACCGATCGGTTTCGTTAGCACAACGTGGACCTCCGTAGTCTTCCAAGTCCCGATGCGATGTCTTGAGCTAGCAGGAGAACCATCCAGTATAGAAATCGATTCATATATTGCTAGAATATGCTTCTTTGATAAGGACCTCTCTGGTTTGCCGAGTACCGAAACTGTCGCCACTTTGCAGCCACGCCTGTGGCAAGAACGAGAACACCCACATACTCTTACGGCCGAAAATCAAAACATATGTGACTGACTCCAGATACAGCTTCATCTGAAAATCAACCTTTGACTCCTCGTAGACTCCTTGTAGCTAGCAGCCCCTAACGGTAAGGGCTTGCAACTACCGGACCACGACAAGTTCAGAGACCTCGTACACTACCATGATACTCAGATTAGATGGGCCATGAGACTATCTTGTCTCCAGGTACTTCCCGCGGCAGCCACGTTCTTAGCCCCGATGTCTGACCGAACCGGTGCAAATGCCTTTTCGGATTCTATGCCATTACTAGATCAATTTTATTGTCAAATGGTCGGTGATCTGGGAGGCTTAAGAGCCATACATTACGAGTAATGTTTCTAGTAAGCTTAAGTGCACTTCAAACCGAGGCTGGGTTTTGCTTTTGGGGGGGGGGCGTTATTACATTTGTGGGATGTTTTACTCAATGATGTACATTCTGGCATTGTAATTGACTTACTATGTGGCATTCAGCAATCCCGCTGGACTCCCATAGCACTTACTTATTGTCAGGTACGGCATTTTGCAAACCTGTCTTACTTTGTTGGTCAGGCAAAAATTCCAAAGAAAGCTAGCCGTATAATATCACAGAAGAATAGGTAGTATTCGTTGATGACAAACCGACAACTACAAGGGTTCTAAAGAGGCAGTTCACTTCACAATGCATCATTGGCGCATTTTCAGCAAGGTGCTCTCGCTTTCGCTACGTTTAAACGGCAACAGGATTGCCTAGAACGTTGCCATGGGAGCTGGAACGTTCGTCTGGTTGTCACAAGTGGCAATGTTTCACTACTTTCGGGCGAACAGACATCGACTGTGAGCACAACTTTCAAATTAAAGCCTATTGCGAGGCCGTTTAATCAAGCTTATCTATCTGAAAGCTACACAGCAAATAAGATTATCGAAATTCCCAAAAGTATTAATGTGCTCTAGGTCTCAAATCGTCCAAAGATGCGCCGCAAGTCGCAGACGAGGGTGTTGATGTGGACAAAATTTCAATGTCTGCGGATACCAGGTACCTCCTCAGGCGCGATACAGCCCAAACGACACATATGTATTTAGCGGAAGTTGCCAGATCCGTTGCAGCGGGACAGGGGGATGCTGCTCTGCTTCTTGATGCAGGCGGTGATGGCGCCACCAACCCAAGAGACACCCTCGTAGGAGCCCTCCTCGCGGGAGTCGGCCATGAAGGTACCAGTCTGGCGAAGGCTACCAACGCATCCCTGGAAGGTACGTCCGTAGCGGCGGTTGGTCCAAGGGCGGGTGATAACGACACCGGTGTAACCGTTATCGATGGTGCCGCGGATGAGGTAACCCTGGGTGGTGGTCCAGGTGCGGGAGAAGTCGACGCCGAGACTTGCCTTGAGGCGGTCCTTGACCAGGCCGAGGTCGATACCACCACTAACGCTGACCGTGTTGGCAACGGAGTAGGACTTGGAGATGGTGATGTCGATGCCCTTGCTGCCGGCACCGATGACGACAGGGGACATCTGCACGTCCCAGTCGACGAACCGCTCAGTCCGGTCCACAACGGTCTGGTAGTTGCTGTTGCAGTCGCGCTTCTCGAGTCCTCCCTCGGTGGTGTTGACAGCGATCTCGGTCATACCCTCGCCAGCCTTGAGCCACTCCTCGTCAATGGCCGGGGGCTCAGGGAGGACGTTCATGGTCTTGAGGAGCAGGTTCCAAGTGTCCTCGGTGATGATTTGGGCTGCACGGCGGTTGCGATGTCAGCTAGCTTCCTACAACTAAGACGAAGAGGGACTTACTGCGACCCTCGGCTCCGAAGACGACCATCTCGCCATTGCGCAGGTCACGGTCGACCGGTTCGGTGACGTTGGTAGGCAGCTCGATGTCGGCGATTGGGGCGGCGCTGACGGCGGCGGCGGAGGCCGCGAGGAGGGCAAAGAGGCGTGCGGAGACCATTTTGGAAACGGGGAGGCGGGAGTGATTGCAACGAGAGTGTTTGAGTGTCTGAGTGATGAGGGATGGAGAACAACCGCCGAGATGTGGGAGTTCCAAGTGCCTTTATACATGCAACCATCACGGAAGCTGTCGTGGTTCAACTTCGTGGCCACACGAGTCCTGCGTGCATCGCGGCAATACTGTTTGCCAGATGACCTCGTCTAGAGTTGCGGTCGAGTTCGTCTGAACGTGTGAAGTCATCTCAAGCATACCCATGCGTACGGGTCCAGTATCGACATTGCGAGTCATGATGGAGGACCGAGGTAAGCTCGCGGGACGTTCCATTTCCGAATACAGGAGCATGGCTCCTCTGCATTCTAGACCCACGTGCCACCTGTCTCTCGGGTCGTGTGGTCTTCTCCTTATCTGACTGGGTAAAAACCAGCCTTGTGACCTTCGAATTACGGTTGTCGGCATCACGTTGAAGTGGCTACCTTCTTGATCGAGTATGGCAGCCCCCGTACCGCGCGACTCAGCAATTATTGGGCAATTAGCTCGATAGGTATCCAGTGTTAGACGACTTCTTTTCTCTATTGATGCCAGCTTCAATGAAATTGAGTGCTACCTAGGGCCGCTCGGGAGGCGCAACGATTACCAAACTCGACCCCGACTTGAGCGAGTAATGCATTCCGATAGTCGGTGTTCAATAGATTGTTCTCGCCTCAATGGGAAGAACGAAGAAGATTAGGAGATGGCGAGAGGTGATGGCCTTGCGACGCTGTGAACGATGGCCGAGTTCGTTTTATGTATTTGAGTCCCCAATCCATTCGTCGTTTCGAAACCCCAAACAGCCCATTCATTAAGCTTCCAGTTTACCAAACACTCTCTCCTTCTTCTTGCCATATCCTCGTCTTCCACACACTCCCGCAAAACAAGCTCAAAGCCAATATGCAGATCACCACGCTCTTCTCCCTCGCGGCTATGACCGCCGTGTATGTTCCCCACCCCCAGGATTACCACGTCTCTATCCTCTGATCGTCGGTATGCTGACGAGTTACGCAAGTGCTGTTGCCAAGCTACACAACGCTGGTGTCTGTATCACGGCAAGGAAGTATGGCAGCACCGGCAACGGAACGCCCTATGGCCTCGGCTACGGCTCCTACACAGACTACGAGATCCTCCCCGCAGCCACCAAGTGCGCCTGCGACCTCTACAGGGCCCGCAACACCGGCAACAACCAGTGGGATAAGTGCCCCGACTGCAAATTTGTATGTTCTACAGCCCCTGTCCCTGGTGCTGAAACAAGACGGCAATCTGACTATAAATGATTAGGACGGCCTTCAATGTCTTTCCGCTGACTGGCACCTTGGTGGTGATGAGGTACGTCAACCGCAGCTCAGTTTCGAGTGCTAGATACGTGATGCTAACGAACCGCCGGTCCAGCTGAACTACTACTGCGAGAAGAAGTGCGGTGCGCAGGGCTCCGAGGCCAACTGAGCGGGGGCTTGCAGCGCGGTTGTGGTGGCCACGGGTGGAGATACTGGATAGCACGTAATGCCGAGTGTGGGCTTCTCTTCAGGGTGGATGTCAGTTTCATAGCACCATTAATGTATTCTTCCCATGTTATGATCACTTGTTTGCTCCTACACTCTCCTTTACATGACTGGTGTTCCCTGGGCAGCACGAGCCGCAACCTGTGTTTAGCCCGGCTTGGCCCCGGCTGAACAAGCTTTGATCCACCGCAGGGGGCAAGAGGCAAAACTAGAAGACGAAGTCTGCCACGGAGCTAAGTTTCTCTTTCTCTGCCCGGAGACTTAATCCGACTTCGATGGTCTTCCAACTTTGCCATTTGGCGTCTCTGTGAGCTGCTCGACGAAACCCCGATGTCTTGCCACAGTCATCTGTGCACCTCAACACCGTCGTCAACTCTTCGTCTGATGGCCCCCAGAAGACCTGCAGGATGCCCCCTCAGGTTGCATAGCCGCCCCGCTGCCAAGACCTGTCACTACCGGGATCCGACCGTCACAAGGTTCAAGGGGAACCAAGCCTGGGGCCTGAGCCTTTCAATGGCAGATACCACACATTGTTTGAATCTCCTCTTGCCCGTGCGACTGGCCACGTGCAACCTCGCTCGACCAAAACTCGGCACCTGTGCCGTCAGGTTGTTGAGTCTGGCCACAGGATACCGAGATCGGAGTACGAAGTACCGTCTGTTTCCAGCGAGGATACTGCCGATCGGTATATACTAGTCATTTACTCCGGGGCGGGGAGGACATCCATTGCCCCGCATGTGAGTTGTTGGTTCCCGCCAGGTACTCGGCAGTAGGTGATGCAGGGACATCCTTGCCTTCTTGCATCTGCCCTGAACTCCCGAGATGCTTGAGAGGAAACTCGGTCCGTTGCACACCCGCCCACTTCCCGTACTTCCCAGCCTGGTGCCTGCCTCAACGTTGGCCGGGCGAAGCAATTAGCTCCTTAAGCTGTGAGCCTACAGTAAGCTTGAATTCGGGTGGGCCAGAGCACAGCGGTGGCAATCCGAGTTCCCCACCACAAGCCCGGCTTCCCCCCGTAGCTATGCTGGTGGAACAGTATTGAGTGAACATGGATCTGCTAAGCATCTGGAACTTTCTGAGAAGCCGGCAAGAAAGCGGCATGTGAGAAACCGAAGAGGTTGGTAAGCAAGCACAGGATGTTGGAAAGGAAAGTTTGCTTGTTCGGTGAAGTGTTTTTCGACAGAGGGAGTCCGACTCGACGCGGTATACATCGAAGTAGCTTGGGCCCGTGGTAATAGATACCGGACATCCAGGGGACAGAGTCAGATTTGGCCCGCATCAAGTTCATGCCTGGTTTGATTTGTTTCCAAACCTCGAGAGTCAACGCCGGAGGCGGAGTAGTCCACTGAACCAGCCAAGAAAGCGGGGAAGAGGCCGGGATGACGGAGAACACCGTCAGCTCCGGTTCGGGTTGTATCCCAGCCATGATCTTTCCTGCCAGCCGCAACTTCCGCTAAGCCAGGTCAGCTGACAGATGCCTGGGTCGCCAATAGTCACTGGAGGCGAAGATATGGGACCCATCCGAGGACAATGAGCGTTTGAGTGATGGCATCGAAACGCGATATACACCAGTGCAACGTGGCGGGGGGCGGGCTACGGCCTAGCCTGCCTGTCAGCTGTCCACTGGCGTCTCAGCCTTCGTGGTACAGCTCTGTCAAAGCCCACTACGACAACGGAAACATGGGGCATGGTTCAAACGTCAAAGGCTCGACAACGACTGAACCGAGCCAGCGGATTGGTGGAACAAACCATGTGGCCACTTCTGTCCCGGACTTAAGGCTAATGCTGGTCCATTATCAACTCTTCAATACATCCCTTCTCGGAAACAGCCGAATGCATCGTCAAAGAAGCCGGGTGGAGGCAATAAAGCCGGTGTGATTGAGGGGCTCGCGGGGCAATCGAGGCTGTCGACTCAGTCAGCTCAGGCCTCGGAAGCGCACGGCATAATGCCGTCTCTTGGCTCTACGATAGGGCTGCTGAAGGCCCCTAGCACCAATCGACTCCGAGTCGTGTCTAATGGACTATTCAAATCCGTTTCATTCTCGTAGTTCGGACTTGATCCGGTTCAAAGCGAGCAGAGGCCCCCAATTGTTTTGCAGTTTAGTAATCAGCTCAGTGGACCAGCAGAAAACGTTCCGCTTTTGGTACGATGCCCTGCCCCCCCCCCCTTGCCATCGGATCAGCTTGACTCAGGACATCTTGTATTCAACGTTGAGTCAGCGGAGGGCTTTGCAGGGCCAGGGAACCAGGGCATTCAGAATAAGCTTTCCGATGTTCACGTTGCCGTCCCTCAAGAATACCACACAATATCTTTATCAACTTTTCGGGTAACACGGCCGCTTGATGTAAATGAACTTGGCCAGGGTATCGGGATGAGGTCCGTGGCAAAAGCTGGAAACCTACTCCGTAGTGCTGACTGACAAACACTTAGAAGCTCGCGCATAGACATTTACGTACGAGGCGGCAAGGATAGCCCGAGGCCACGCTGCTGTAAGTAATATATCCGACACCGATAGTTTAATTCTCGCCCGCTGATAAGAGCAAGTCTCGCCTGATGGCTCGAGCATTATTGGTAGAAAGAACCGTCTCATCGATAGAGTTAGAGCTCATGATTTAGCTCATGTCTAAGCGCTGCTTACCTGGGGATTCCTTGAGTAGCTTTTTAAATGGAACATTCCTAGAACGGGAAATTTCCGCCTCTATAATGCCTGCTTAGCCACAGTAGCACTGGGAGCCTGGTATCAAAAGAACCCCATCAGCCAATCCTATTGCAATCGTTGCCTGCGGAAAAGAGCTGGCAGTGCTTTGGTAGACAGGAGGGATGCGCTAGGTTTGCCCCGGCTTATTGTGGCGTTCGTATTCGGTCATTAAATGGATGCCGGCATTACAGAGGGACCATATATGCATTTTCACTGAACCTGTGAGATAAGGACTGATACAAACAGGCCATGTACCTTCGAGTAAGAAGCCTTTATTGAAAATGAGTGCCAGTAGCCGGGCCTAATCATGACATGTACCCATGATATTAAATGACTCCTGAACAGTTTTTTAACATGGTAGTACTTTGTACTGATACCGTTAACGGGGTAAGTTTGTTTGGTATGCCAGTGTTAGCGGAATAAACTTGGAACTACTTTCCCGTACTGTTGCCTTAACTCGGCGATCCGAGTTGTGGGGAGTGGCACGTCGGAGGGACAACCAAGGAACCCAGCAGGTCGCGTAAGAGTCTAGATCTCTGACCGGCCCGTTACACTTGGCGCTTAGTTCTCGTGATGTCTGCTCTCAAATTGTAAACGGTTTGCCATGGGCCTCACATTGACTGAACTTCCACGCGGGGGGCTTCCGATGGATATCCGCGGTGGAAACGAAAGACGAAGTCCCACGTGCTCCTTGACAGCCGACTAACGCCCTACCAACACTTCGGCTTGACCGACCACGACGACGGTGGTTTGCCAGAAACGAACATACTGCCCCGCGAAAGGCTGCCCAAACAAGCACGCGAGATTGCCCCTCAATAATTTGTACCGATCGAGCTTAGGGTTATGGGTTGGCGGAGTCTTTTAACTGTCTGCGTTCTTTGGGTACCATCGGCGCTCAGCTTCCCTCATTCTCTATTTCTGCTTTCGCGCATAACCAGACATTGTGTCTGAATATGTGACTTCTAAATGTCCCTCGGTACTTCTTCTACTTCCTGTCTACCTCGGAATACTGCTTATCAGTCTAGAATGGTTGCGGGCTCTCGAATCTCAGGGGGCTGTCATCTCGTGGATCCTCATTCCGCGCAGTCAGTCTGATCCCAACCAAGTTTCGAAAAAAAAAACTTCAATCTGATACCATCCTACAGAAGCTTTAATTGATGTACCTAAACTCCGGGTGGAGGTGGCCAAGTGTCGCAACTTTGTCTTGGGAGGCCTGTAAGCGATAGTCTCGGCCGCCCTGTGCACGCTTCTTGTTCTCCCACTTCTGATAAGCTACAAGGCCCAGAGATGCGATAATGACTGATGCCGCAGTAGCCGTGTTCAGAGTGTTACCGATGCGGTAGCCTGTCTTTGCATCGGTGTTGATGTAACTCCAAGTGGCGGTGATCGACCCTTTATGTGCATGTCAGCCAGCTGTTATGAGCTTCGCGTTTTGGACTGATCAACACCATACTTACCTATGTTTGCAAGGCCCGAAACAGCGCCATTTGCTACGTTGCGCACCGTGTCCGGAGCGGCATTGGCCAATGTCCAGCTGAGAACCTAAATGTGGCTTCGTCAGAGCCTGCGCCTGCGTCTTGAACTTTATAGCCTATGTGCTTCCGCCCGCAACTTACCAATGTGCCAAAACTGAAGCCACCAGCTGTGTTGAGAAAAATTGCGGCGTAACGCGCCTGAACGTTCGTCGAAGCTAGCCAAATGGAATACCCGATGACATTCAAGGCCGCGCACCCGGCAATGGCAACTCCGTGCATGCGTGTCTTCATAGTGACGTATGCAACGCAAAGCCCAAAGATCATGCCGACAATAGGTGGGGGCACCGACAAGAGTTGTATTTCCACGGTGGAGCGCCCCGGATAGTTGAGCCTCAAGATCGTCACTGTGAAGATTGAAAGGCCCTGAACAGTGATCTGGTCGCAGATATAGATCCAGGCGCCAACAAGGACGTTGACGTTGACCACGCCGCGCTTGATGAGGCCCCAGGTGATCTCCTCCTTGTGCTCACGGATGGCCGGCTGGTCATGGAATATGCGAGCCATTGCCAGGGCCCGCTCTTCTTCGTTGAAGATACGCGTCTTGGAAGGATCGGCTGGAAATAGGTATAAAGAGATGATTCCGACCCCAATTGTGATGATTCTTGAGAACAAAGTTAGCAACGAGTGTTAGAGGTGCCCCGGCGCCCCGTACAGAGGGCACATACCCTTCAACCAAGAAAATATTTCTCCACGAAGAAATACTGCCGATGCTCCCCAGCGACAGCAACGCGGAGGCAAGGAGACCACCAAAAGCGCTGGCTAACCCGGCCGCGCCAAGCATGAAGAAAGAAACCCGGGTAGTGACCTCGCCGCGACGGTAGAACCGCGACACGACGTAGCTGAGCCCAGGAAATTGGAAAGACTCGGTGAGACCGAGCAGCAGCCGAATCGCAAAGAAACTTCCCTCATTTTTGATAAAGGCCGTGCAGAGGGTTACGATGCCAAATGCAATGCAACTAATGGGAAGCATGATAAACCCGTACTTTTTCACGCTCAGCGACGCCGGGATGTCGGCGAAGAAATAGATGCCGTAGTACAAGCACGCGCCGATGTTGAAGCCGTACGTTCCCAGCCCCAAGTCGGCTTCTATACCTGCCACCTTTGCGTTCCCGAGGTTCGTTCGGTCGAGGAAAGTAAAGAAATACATGAGAAAAACCATTGGCAGCACACGCAGGTCCTGTTTGCGGACCAATTTCGCCTCGGCGACAGGATCAATGGCATAGCTATGAGCTGCTTCCGCGTCGAGGTGGCTTTTTGGGTGGTCTGACACCAACCCGATGTCAGCCGTGTTCTTCTCGGACTGTGTGGCGGTGTCGGACATGACGACGGTCGATCGCGATGGGTGCGTATGTAGAAGTTGAGGCGTTAACGGGACATCAGCGTTGAAGTCGGTGTTCTACCGTTTAAATATCTCCGCCCATCTCCTTTGCGTGAACCGGGATTTCGGTGCACCGCGGACGCGCCATGCGGTGACTCCGCCTGCAAGAGATAAGGCATTGGGCCAATTGGACAACTCGAAACAGATCTGCCCAGCTTTCTTTTCCTGCGAAACACCATGTCCGAGACGGATACCATGATCAGTGAGTAAGAACCTGACAGGGCAGTATACCCTGCCTATGATATGCGTTATCTTCGAACCAAACCACGTTTGATGATCCAGTGGTGTCCAGAAGGGCCATGAATGATCAACATTGTTATGGCTCAGGCGTTGGTCCAAAGATATGCGGAACGAAAACGTGGGAGGCTTGGCGATGGCGTCTAGATAAAGGATCCGGGACGCTGACAATCTTGCGGAGGCGGAGAAGCAAGATAAGGAAAGTCCGGGGTAATGGAGTGTTATCCTAGAGTGATTGGCTCTGAGACTGGCGGTAAAAGATGACGACAGGGTGTTCGGACCGCGTTTATCAATTGTATCTGCAGCCAAGAGGTGCTTTATCCGAGAGATACCTCGGTGGGAAGCCTCACGATTAAGGGCTTGTCCTGACATTAAGCCTGCGAAAATGCGAGGATATGAAGCTGAATGATTTGTAATCACGCCTTACAAACAGAGCGCGGATCCTGCGATGGTCAGTTGGAAAGCCTTTACGACCATGGTGTTGGTTCGCCGCAAGGTTGATCGGGGATCTCTTGGCAAACTACTGAGTAATTACATGTCAATTGGTGTTTGGCGGCATTGCATGATGAATACTGCGTGGGTGTTGGGTTTGAACTGCAAGACCAATAAAAGTCCATGCCGCAAAAGATGAAGTCGTCTGTGCAATTCAACTGAGAGTCAAGTTTTCCGATTCATTCTAAGGCGGATCATTCTGTGGCAAGGCGATACTGCGCTGCTAGCGTCGAACCCAGGATAGCACATAGACTGCGGAAGCTTTGGAGAATACTAGGGGAACATATATTAGAATCGAGAAAAAGACTCTTCATCATACATCCTCGAGATTATTTCTATCTTACCCCTCTAGTATTCAGCAACATGGCGCCGCGTCCCGACACAAACTCGCGGGAAGGCCAAATGAAGCTTGTGCTGCGCCTCCGTTACGGCAGTGTTTTGCAGAATAGATCAGCACTAATTAAGTGCATGACTCTATACCAGGTATGTACTGCTATTCTACAGATATAATCTAGTAGCGCTGGATAGCATAACTCCGGCGCGTCCCGTCGGCATCTGTAGTCCTCTTAACGATTGTATCGGACCAGACTGCTAAACACGGCCCAGAATTTAGGGTTTATGCTATTTCAAAGTCCCGAAATATACACATGTTTGCATCAATAGTTGTCATCGGAGCGGCATGGTACAGACAAGAAGAAGCATTCGAAGCTGGGCGCCTCGTCATTGAATTAGCCGCTGTATTTTTTATTTTTTTTTACGCGGCCAACATTACCTTGCCCCTTTCTTTCTCGGGAATGGGATGTTGTTCTATCGAACTCTTCCCGTCCATCTAGTGCTCGGCAATAGAACTTGACGGCATATTCAGTGACCAAAGATGCTCGAGGACTAAGTGTCCATTCGTATCCTTTGGAAAACTTGCCTCGGCTTTTGATTCAGAATATTAAAGGCAGTGCATTTAATCAATTATAGTCAGAGAACATAGGTGGCTCTTGACAACTTGTTGCCTTTATAGTACTACACTGACACGTTGTGGCGTTGAAAAAGAAGTACGTCGGCTTTCCCCTTTTGTCACTAGTTTTCATTGCCAGGTGCTTGACCACAATTGACTTGTTTCTCTCTTTTGCACCTCCCAATGTGTCTTTTAGATCTTTCCTCTGCCAAATTCTTATCATTTCCTTTGATACCGAAAAACCAATGGCGTACGTTTCTTTCAAGGTTCCAACAGTGGGTGCTCTGTACAAACTTCATTTATCAGCGTAGTTCCAGATCATAACTACTTTCATGAAAGTTTACAAGACCGTTCATCAGAGATGACCTACTGTACTCACTCTGAATTTTCTTGGCTACTTCGTCTTCGCTAATTAAGTGAGATGGGAGACCAAACAGCCAAACTTTGGTTCTCCAATAGGGCGAATCAAACGTCTCAGGACAACAACGCAAGCGAATTATATAGAACGGGCATCGTGCTCTATATCGAAGCGGGCAGCACCTGCCTTAACTTCTCTCACCGGTCAAGCATTTTCACCCCATCCATTGTAGCCCTGGTTTCTCGCCTGTGCAAGAGCGAGGTTTCACCCAGTATTTTCCAGAAACTGACGTCGAACACTACCCAGTAACTAAAGGTTGAGACGGAAATTTTCTCCCTGTCTCAACTTCGCTCTGCACGAAAATTGCTTACAATCAACTGCGAAGATGACGGGCGACAACAACGACGACGGCGACGACGAGTCCGCCGTCCTTGCCACATCGGCAGAGCAGAGGCAGCAGATCATGGAAGATAAGTTCAAGGAGCTCCTTGCTCCGCGAGGCTTGACGATAAATTCCATCAGCAACGATGCAGCCACTGAGCTGGCCGAATTCTTGATCATCAGCGGCACCGAAACTGTCTCCACGCAATGGTTCTGCTGGGCGGTCGACATGAAGACCTGGACTCACATCCAGCTGCAAGGTACCACAGCCCGGACGCGCCAAAGTTCTTCGAGTTCTCGTGTTAACCTTTTGATGCCTCGACACAGTGGTTAGGGAGGATCTCGCTCAGGGATTCCCGTGGATGCATCATGAACCGCAGCGCCAGCCCCAGAGCGCCCAGGACGTGTCAACGTGGTTCAACATCAGAAAGGACGCTTTCCGCCAGAAGAACGATCTTCCCGCCCTGAGAAAGCGAGAGCTGGGTATGCCGCTGATGCAACAGGAGTTGCGGATGCGACGCGAGATCGACGGCGTGACGTCGATTGACCTGCGCCAGGAGATTTGGGACGACGTCTTCCCTGGCGGCGATTGTTCCAGGGGTCAGCCTTTCGAACTCGCCGTACCATCCGCCGCAAAGTGCCTGTCGCATCTGTTGGCCGACCCGTCCGAGCTGAAGAAGTTTCTCCCCGCAGCCGTGGCCGTCGTCAAAGTTACGAGACTAAACACCCGAGGACACTTTGTCGACACTATCATTATCAGCTATGCCCCTAGCGTGGCTGACAACCGCATGAACCGGATGAGCATGGCGCTGGCTTACAACATCGCACTCGACTGGGCCAAGAAGATTGTCATCAGCGGCACGAGCATGCCACTCAGTCAGGCGTTTGAAGATTTCGACATCCAGCCAGAGGACGAGAACAAAGAGTCTCCGCGAGTTGTCGGTATGGCCACCCGGCCGGTACTCACCCCGGAGCAGCTTGCGCTATGTGCGGAGGAGCTAGCGCTGATGCCCTGGATCTCGGATTTTCATCACGCTTGCTACTTGGTTGGCCGTTGGCTCGAAAAAGAGATGGACCGCACCTCGGCCGAGGATCGGTGCAAGCTACTCCGCGAATGGTGCAGACTGAAACACGGCAGCATCGGACACTGCAACATCACAAAGTTGACTCGGGACGAACTACGAAAGGCCTGCTGGCAAGCGTGGAAGGACAAGGTTACCGAGTGGATGCGTAGTCGGGATGTCTTGTCGTGGTCGTGGAACGAGGAGGTCCATTGGTCAACGCAGGTCATGGGACCCGATGCCTAAGCAAGGAACAAGGAGAAACCGACGCACTCGTTATTCATACGATGCTCATGTGATTAGTCTTTATGTCATGTCTATTATCGGCAACAACGCTTTTTCAACCCATTCAACCTATATACATCAGATGACGTTCTTCAACGACTGGCCGGCACGGAACCGCCTCAGGTTGTAAGCGATCAACGCCTCGGCGCCTTGTGGCCTGCCGCCGGCGGCGTGCGGTGAGACGACGACGTTCGGCGCCTTCCACAGGCGACTCGACTCGGGGAGCGGCTCCGTCACGAAGACATCCAAGGCCGCGCCGCCGACCTCGCCCTTCTCCAGCGCATCCACCAAGGCATCCTCGTCGATGGAGGTGCCGCGACCAACGTTGACGATCCACGCGTGCTTGGGCAGCTGCTTGAGACGCTCGGCGTTGAGCGCATCCTTCGTCGAGTCGGAGCCGGGAAGAATCATGACCAGCGCGTCCGTCTCGGGCAGCAGCTCGGCCAGCTTGTCCTCGCCGTACACCTCGACACCGTCACGGACGCCGGCGTTACGGGCAATACCCTTGACCTGGGCGCCGAGCCCGCGGAGGTGCGGGGTCAGCGCCTTTGCGATGTTGCCGAAGCCCCAGACCAGCACGCGGGCGTCGCGCAGGGTCGTGAAGGCGCCGGCGGGGCGGTCGGGCTGGGGCCCGCCGAGGTGGCCGGGCCACTTGCTCTGGAGCTGGTAGTCGCGCATCTCGTAGAAGCGGCGGGCGGCGTTGAGGAGCAGGCCGAGGGCGTGCTCGGCGACGGTGTGGTCGTGCAGGCCGGAGCCGGTGGTGACGGTGATCTTGGAGACGTCGAAGCCGGCGTTCAGGACATCGTTGGGGCCGGCGGCGAGCGACTGGATCCACTTGAGGTTCTTGAGGCGGGCGGCGGCGTCCTTGAGGTTGTCGGCCGTGTTGGTCCAGGTGACGAGGGCCTCGGCGTCGGTGTGCTCCTCGGGGATGGCCGTCTTGACGTCGTAGGGGACGAGGTCGACGGAGAAGCCTTGCAGGCTGTCGACGTCGAGCTTGAGGGAGGTGGGGTAGAGGAGCTTCATGGTGACGGCGTTGATATTTTGGGATCTGGGGCTTCGTGTCAGTGGGTTCTACGTCAACCACGAGTGTCTAGAAGTCTAGGAGGCTTTACCTCTGGAGGTAGGTTTTTGAGGTGTCTCGGTGACTGAAGATGGCTGTGAAACGTCAGAAAACAGATCGTCTGGAGAAATTGAGCGAGGGGTTTCGTGTTTTACTAACCTCGGGGGAAGAATCACCGATGACGGAGAGCGGGGGATGGTGGGGGAGCAACAGAATCCACAAAAAGGACATCGTCGTAATGGTGGGGAGGTCGCGGGGGAGGGGGAAGATTCCCCGAACAACCACTGTGAAAAAGTCCAGGGTTTGCAGACCTGATCCTGGCTGAGACCCGGTTGATGGGCCAAATTAAAGTGGCACGTTGCATAATGACTCGTCCAAAGAAGCAGCTCGCACGTGTAGAGTTGGAGATTTCGGAGAAATTTGCTGTTATCGGACGAAGTATGTGGGTGGGCGGCTATTGAACCGGCACGAACCCCGACGTTCGTGAGAGTTGCGGCTACTCAAGCGGACTTCCGGCGAAATGAGCTTGCGTTGGCGCATTACAAAAAGCTCCTTCGACCTCCGTCACTGCACTTGACGCGTCTTGGCTAACTTTGCGGGTTCCTAAATCCAATCTTGCCGATCAGAAACTCTAATTGGACGGCGTTTGGTCAGTCATCTCTAATGTTATGCGCATTGCCGTCGATTGCCGACTTAGGATCCTTCGTGGAGTACCTCGAGTGCCGCCGCAATTGCGTCACGAACTCGTGTGTGATGCCAACAGCTCGACTTTAAAGCTCAATCTCGGGCACTCAGAACTATCGCGGCCACCGTTCAGGCTGTAGTGAGATGTTGCAAAGTGCAATTAGGTTCTCCAACAAGAAAGTAGGTATTTTGTGAGCCGCCTCGGTAATTTTCTGCTGGTCATCAAAGTCATTTCGCCGCACCATCCCATCCTGTAGGGTGACAACCGGAGATAATGGGTGACTCTGCTTGTGAGCCTCATGAATCATCTCGGTGATCAAGAATAACATCCAGAACTTGTTGCCCAAAGCAACAGTGCCTGCTACAAGACAATTTAAGGACGCATCCTTTTGATCCTCATTCACGTTCTTGGCGGTCCCTTGAACCCTCTACCCAGAGCAGGTGGCCCGTCTCAGCATGATTCCTCACCTTCCTTGCTCGTTTCTGCCGCCATATATCGATTAGATAAACAACTCACTGTCTTTGATAACCTGGTAGATAATTGATGTAGTCCAAAACACAGGGTCATCAACAGCCCGTGACAGGAGTCGTGTGTTCGTGCAAGGGCTCTCCTGCGCTGCAGGCTCTTTGTTCGGAAAGGACCATTCGTGCGAGGCAGACATTTCACAGCAAACAAATAAATCAGGAATTTCCAGGTTGAGATGAATGACTAGAGCCAACCATGTGCAGCTTCAAGCCTTTGAGCCGACACGGGACGTTCACACGCTTGCATGATCAGGTCAAGACATACCATCATTTCCCTCTACCTCCCAATTGCAGGGTGGCAATCAATGTAGATTTTAGACGAGCCGCTTGGTCAATTCCTACAATATTTTACCTGAGTACCACACCCCCTTTCTCGTAATAGTCGTTGAGCGTCTTCTAATCTTCTGTGTACTCGGTTGATTCATCTCAAAGGCTTTCATTTTCAGCCTCTCCTCCTTTGACACCTGAATACGCCCCCGAGGGCCCCTTCAGGGATATTGGCAAGTGATTTTTGCAGTGATAAATCGAACACCTCAAAAACGTATTGGCACATGGAGATATCACAAGTTACGCGATTACGAGAAGTGCTTCCGTCAATGGGCGCTCACGATACGTCGTCACTTTCGACTCGGACGCCTCTCATCTCCAAGTCCCCTCCAACTCGGCACTTATTACCGAAGCCACTATACTTCTCGGTGGCCTGAACGTCTACACGCCTATTCTCTAGGAGCCAAAACCGGCTTCCGTTTAGTGTTCCATCGGGTAGTTATGGCTGCAGCAGCAGGAATCGGCGTAGGGATGGTAATCGTCGCAACTGCCACCGCTGTCGAGGGTTATCTTCTCTACCGCAAGAGCCAACAGAAGAAGTATATTGATCTCGAAGAACCGTCCGTGACAGAAACGCAAGACTGCTCCCAACCAGATGAGCAGTCTGATGAACCGCACAGCAACCGTCTTGGCATGTCGCACAGGAGTATCGAGGTGGCGAAGTCAGAGGTCACGGCACAGCATGGCTATAATCTTCTAAAAGAGAACGAAGTATGGGAACCAAGTGAGTTTCAACATGGAGGGCAGGGGCAGAAGCAGAACATGAACTCGAGCATCCAGTTCGAAGGACGAGAACAATAATTCGAAGTTCCCTGGTGCGACAAGAGGTGACTGCAGGAAAATACGAGGAGAATATTTTGAAGGCTTCAAACCATGGCTTACAATCGTTTTGATTTTTGTATATCTGGAACATTGTTCTGTGAGGCGATAGTATGATTACCTTCCTCCATGTTCATGTCCACTGTTCTAGTGGGACCGTTCACGGCCCGGTCTCACACCGTCCACCACGTTCATAATGTGTAAACTGAGCGTTATCTTGACTTTGAAATTTCCGGATCTCGCCTGAATATTGTCAAGAGAATATCGTTCATCGACGCAGATAGACAGTCTGAGTTTTCACCACGCTCGGAGCCGCTATCTCGTTCCCGCAGAACCACCAGAGACGAAACTGGTCATCATACCCCTCCACCGTTCCCCCACCGAGAAGCAAAGGTGTGCGGCTGCCGCGCCTCTGTGTACCGAGAAGCACGATGAAGATGGTCGGCCGTATTTACTTCAGGGCGGCTGCCACCCGTAAGATAACCTCATCAGACGGGCCAAGCTTGCATGTGTCAAGGTTGTCGAAACCATGGCATTTGAAGAGAAGTGAGAAGGCGAAGCCAGCACAGATGAACAGCCCCTTTGTTCCAAAAACTAACCAAGGCATGTTTTGTACCAGTTTAATGACGGCTTGCAAGAGCTCGATGCAACTATCGATAGTAGTGTGTACAAAAGTCATCTGGATGTCGAAAACGGATTATAGGATCTGGTTGTCCCAAGAACCTCCACTCCGAAGTTGCCTTGGTCCATAAGACTAGAGTGTAGCATTAAGCTTTGCCAAGTTGAAACTCAATGTTCAAGCAGTTGCGGTTTCGGTGGGAATGGCTGAGAGATTCTTTGGTTGATTGGTACTTGCAAGTTAAGGTATGTTGACTCGCAAATACCCTACAAATACTTCTCATCCCAGGCATCATTAACATGTCATAAACAGTCGAGAACTGCAGCATAGTTATCCATATGAGAAGGGAATGGCCCAGATGTCACCGCCGGCTACGAGTTAGAAAAATACCATGTGCCACTCAAGCAGAAGGAGGGCTTCTATGGAGTTATTTGTTCGTGGTAGAATACCGAGGGCATTCTCCTATCTAAGAAGAAAATACCTTGGCGCTCCTTGACAATAGCCCCAGGGTCATTCATGAATCAAGCGGCTTCTTGGTTTGCAGTCAGGAGCAAATGAATCTTGGTAGCGTGGGGACGAAATAAGGATCACCCAGCAGAGGAAAGAGAGGCTCTGTAAGTCGCCCCACCTGTTACACCAGTCATCAGCGAGGGCTCTATGGCGGGTTTTCGGATGCCTACGGACCAAACGAGCCTAATCTTGGACGCCAGGGTTGCCGTAGCTTTAGGCGTGCGGACCAAGTGTTTGTCTCCCCAATCAATATGCAAAGATCCCTCTAGCGTGTTTCTTGGAAACAGAATGTTCTGCATCAACGTCAACCTCGGTAGATGGCATATAGTCTGTCCACAAGAACAGCAAGTTAAAACATTAAGTGGTCAGCCCGCAACCACGGTGCTGTCTTGGTAATGTCAAGAGTTTGTGTTTTTTCATACAAGGGGTATGGGAGTAAGAACCCACCATCCGAAGGCCGACTTTGCCTGATTCTGGTTGCCGGCGGCGCCATCAGTATCTTGTGAAGCTCTGTGTAATTATCTACATCAAACACGCGGTTGTGCTCCTGGAGAATTGATCCATCATTCAGCCTTACTCGCGGAATACTATGAGGAGACTGTTAACTGTCTCTGGTTTCCGAAGGTTACATGCCTCCGGATGCTTGATAGTATAGTATGTCTTCCACGCCGACAAAATTGTAGGTTCGATTTGCTTGGCCGCATTCTCCAAGCGCGCAACACCAAGGTCAGGGACGTACATGACGACTCGGTCGCTTTCTTGACCAACATCCACGCTCCTTCCGACAGTGTTGTGAGCTGTGTCCACGAGTCACTCCGACACGCTCACTTCCGTTGCAACATCGAGCAGAGCCAAGACTATGATTGGGTGGGATTTGAGATTTGCTAAATGTATCGTCACATGTCGACGCCCTTCACATGCGGATATACACAGGTGAGCCCATCTGCATAGACTGGGGCCAGGTAGCCAATCTCAAACTACAGGGCGTCGGCCTGACTTTCCTGGTAGTGGCCCAGATCATCAGAGACTTTCTGACGCTGCAGAAAGCAGGATGCGAAAGCAGCGAGCCCGGGTTGGACTCATGTTTGACCTTGAAAGCAGCAGGGCAACACGCCGAGAGCCGAGACTATCAAGGTATTCGAGCTCAAGGTTCTCGCCGATGGCGAGTTCCGTCCGGATGAGAAAACCTGTCGGCTGAGCGCCTTTCCAGGTCTTGAGACACCCACACTTGGGGCCTGCGGCATCGGCGGTTGGGTTCGTTGCGCTCGGGAAACGATTCTTTGGTCATTGGAAAGCGGTACCGGGGTGGAATCATAAATCTCGATGAGCCTTACTGGTAGACTTACAGCTGCTGCCAGTCGGTATCGAAGACGGGACATTGCCTAACCTGCAGAGGTGGTTTTTTGCCCATTTTGAGCACGATGACTGCCTCCATTGCACGAAGATGTTGCGAGGCGGATGTGTGCCTGCAGCCTTGGATTACAGCCGAAACAATATGTGGTATGGCCGTGGCCAGGTTCATGCAACGAAAGTTGCAGATTTCATAAAACTTGCCGGCAGTATTCGTTGAGACTGGAGCTTCGTTGAGACCGGGGGAAGGTGTTTGGGCTCCGATCTCCTTGTTGGTGGTAATGGGTTTTGCCTCGGAGCACTTTCTACACCAAGCGTCATCACCGAACGGGTGCATCTTCACCCGAATGAAAATATCTTTGTCCCGAACCTGCAAGTCTATGGGTACTCTACCCGGCGACCGCAGTCCAGTCATCGAGCCGTCAAGGCGCCTGATCAGCCGTGACGCCTCCTGGGTTAGTGCATCGATTATTGAAGCCATCTGATGCCTCAGACAATTGCCCCGGACAACTGTTGAGGCTCGATACCTTGCGAGGAGGCTTCGAAACGGAGGTTGCCTAGAATGAATATTGACGCGTAAGGTGTGTCATGATGTTGAAATATCCCTCCATCCCCGCAGGCAAGCGATTACCTGCATTCAACCGAAGCTCGTGGGCGAGTGGGACGGTCATGCACTTCTCTTTATGTTTGGCTGGCCAGCTACGGTAGGTCATTTACCCATGCCTTGCAGCTTCACCGACTGCAAGATACAAAGATCTGGGTGGTTTCGTACGACCAACACACGCGGCTGACAGCACCCACCAGCGGATTTCGGTGAAGCAGTGAACCCGCACTGCGTCACAATTCCACTTCAAGCCGGCTGGAGCTAGCGAGGAGGGTTCGGTTGGAGTGTTCGAAAACCAGATACTCGGCCGTTAACCCGTCCTCCCTGAAGGAAGTAAGGCCACCAGTCGAGATTCCTGCGCGTCATTGGCGAGCCTCCCCGATGACGCGAGAGCACCCCCGCTAGGCAACCACAGGTTGGGTATGCATCCCAGCCGATGCCGGCCTCCCGAGATGCGGCCACTATTGTGGCCTACGCTAGGATTCCTACGCGGGCTGCCTCCGGGGAAGGCTGTACCGCGGTGTTCCGCCCGCATCGTGCAGCTTCCGTTTTTCAACGAGACCTCCGTGCCACCAGCCTGCTCGGCGTCATGCATCACAAGCCCTCGTGGCCAGGCATTTACTGTGCGGGTCATTGGACAGGTGTCTCAGTTCGAACATGATCAACCTGCCTGATTGTGCATACCGAGACTGTGGGGAAGTCCACCAATCTCCGAACGCTCCCCACTCCAATGGCTTCAGTTGTTCCTGCTCCCTTTAGACCCCGCCAACTCTTGAGCGTGCAGCTTGGCTGCTGCTGCGCTTGTGCATGCAAAGCCTGCATGGAATTCATGGCACGCATATCGACGGGCGTTCGTGTGCCGCGCAACTCGAGACACGAGCACGGCAGGCCGATGATCTGATAAGGGGTTGGGGGAAGAATTGTGAGACGGGAACTCGGATTGGGATGAGAGAGTATGGGATCGACCGGAGCCTGCTCTCTAGCCTAGAATGATGCGGGGGCCTAGGGAAATGGCGAGGGATCAGGGAACCGGGCCTCGGAATGCACCATCAGCCAGTGTTCGACGGCACGGCATCCTTTGTGAGGAAGGGCAAAACCGAGCTGCTGCGCCAGTACTCGTGCTGTGGGGGAGGGGGGGGGGTGGTGTATTGGAGTCGAAAGCCAACCGTCATGGTGAGCATGCTAAGGCGTAATCGACATGTCGAGAAGCCGAGTCCGGCTGCAAGTAAACCGGCCATTATATGTTGTATTGCAGAAAGGCGACCAAACTGCTTCACGTAACTTTGAGTTGGATGCGGGGGCCGGCATGGCATACTTATCAGTAATAGGGACCCGGGTTCGTGAACCCTTCTAGAGCACAAACATACAAACAATGCAAAACATCGGTCTGCTTCTCGGGGCCAATGAACAGGACCATTGAGCTGCTGAGCTCTTTGGAATAGGGTCAAGCTCGGCGTCACGGGCATTCTTTCAGCTCGACCCAGGAAGCGGGTCATCCGCACTTGGCCTTCAGCGCTTATGCAGTGTCAGCAGGCCCCGACCTCCCCGGAAACACGTGCCTAGAATCAGGCACTGGTCGCCAGTTGCCTCTCAGCTAGGCTCACATCAGCTCTCAGCCTACTAGTATCATTCGCTAGGTCTCCGTGCGAGCCAGGCGCTAAGCGACGCCCAGCTGAAAGGCCACTCACGGAAAGAATAACGCCCGTCCCAATGGTCTTGTTGTAGGATCATAGCAATCACATTTTTTTTTTTTTTTTAACTTTTTTTTTACTTTTTTTTATTGCGAGGTCTCGATAGGCTATCCAGCAGACTGAATCCCGTGGCCGGTGTTGTACCGGACTGGAACTGGAACTGAACCAGGGGCACCATAAGGCGACCAGTTGCCTTGACACCCCCACCCCCCCAAGCCATTCATTGGACCCATGCCAGTTCGAGCCAACATTCATAGCGATTCCGGCCGAGCCTCAAACCTGCAACCGCTCGTTTGAAACGCCTTATTAGTCTCGTATCAAAGAACTCACAAGGTTCCACTGGACACGGAAGCCTTCGGAGGATTGAGGAACTTTCCGGTGCCCGAGGGGACAGTCAAAGTCCGTGAGGGTTTTGGCTGCATTGTTGCGGTATTGCGGGGTGTCTTCCAGGTCCGGAGGTAGAGCTTCGTGGTTTTGATCCATGCCGAATTCATCGTCAACTGCAGGAAAAATCATCAGCCGACGGCGGAGAAGCGACAGAATCCGTCGCTTGTCAACGGGCTGACGGATACGACGCACCGCGAAGGGTGTGATGCCCTTCGGTGTGAGATGCTGCCTATTCTCCTCCGCTGTGGGGAACGGCCCGTGGTGACATCTCGGGCCCTTGCCAACTGCGCCATCAAGACTCTGCGACAAGCTTCCCCAGTCCCGAGAGTCATCCCATCAGTTGCCTTACCGAGGCAGTGTTGGTGGGGATGGAAGGATCATGGGACTGTTCCGTCGGGGGCAGCTTCGTCACGCCGTGGCTGGGTTGGCAAGACGGGCCAGCGATGCAAGAATAGCATCCGGAGCCCATCACGATCCGAGCCCCCAAGGTGTCTGTCTCGGTGCGAAGATGACTCCTAATTCCGGTTGCATCCAGAAATGGGAAATTCAGCCCTCAAACGGGAAGCCCGGATCGAGTGAGTCGATATCGAATCACTTCCATGGAAGAGTTAGTCAGGCGAGTCTATCCGATTCTCCCGGATCCAGGGCCCGGGCTGTGCTGTCCCAGCTCCCGTGCCGGTCCGAAGTCGAGCTAACAGCATAGCCCCTGCGAATTTTGGAGAACCCGATTCCTATACACGTGGTGACCGGGGTCTGATAGCGTGGCTTTTGCGCTCTTCTTCTGAAGTCGGGAAGTTGTGTTTCTTTGCCGCATGGCGTATCTTGGAAGTAGGGGAAGGGTCGAGTTTGTTCTGACAAGGACTTCTCATCATCTGCAGGACACCGGTGTGTAAATGGCGGTGGCCCGCGATGAGCATACGAGAGTTGAACGTATATCCTAGGCGCTACGCGAATTTTTGAGGACTTCTTCGGCACCGTCTGACCTTTCTTCTCGATGCTAGCTTCATGTGTCGAGGTCTCCGCGTGGCCCAATTCCGTCCAACCGCGTCAACTATTGACATAGATAGCCCTTTCAGACGCTGAAAGCGCCCGTTGTGAAAAGCTTCGAACTTGACTAAGGCGAGGCACTACAGGATGGAATCCGGCGTAGAAGAGAATTCAATGCTTTGACAATTTCGTGTTACTTTGATCTTACAAAATGGCATGGTTTGTCTCTCGGATATCCAAACCCAACACTTGAGAGCCTGGACACCTCTCAGCAGTTTGAGGCGACTCTCAATGCTTACAAGCACACGTACAAATGGTCTCACTGGCTGGTACAGTCTGGTTCTACGAAAATGTATCCAATAAGTAAATTGGATCTGGTAGCTAAAGTAAGCAGCCCGGTACTATACAGAACCGTGATAATAGCACACAGTTAATCTCGCGTCCTATACCCGTGCTAGACGCATGGTAAAAGGGACCAAGTTCTCACACACAGTACCGCAGGATAGATACATCCTGCCAGGTTTAAGGACGATACCGACTATAAAGGCGTGTGTAAAGAGACCCTCATTATTGAGGTCCTGAGCCTTGGGAGGTGTAGACTTTTTTAGACATACAGCTACTAAAGGCTACATCTTCCCTGGATGCCTGCAAGCCGAACGGCGGTACTGACCTAGTGTCGACAAGCTCATGAGCTAACCTACACAGTATACAAGAAGGCGACGAGTCTTCTACGGCAAAATTGCAAATGTAGCTTGTTCCCTACCAGCCAGTCATGCTATTGTACAACGTGAAATCGATTTGCAAACCGAGCTTGATATATCAGGTATGTGGATTCGAAAATATATACAAGCCTATGACGCCACCAGAGACCAGAGCCACCAGAAGTCAATTGCCGTCTGCTAACGGAAACGTTTGTTGCACGAGCGGTGCAAATGAGCCTAATAAATAGCCCAACGTATGCTAGGATTTTGCCGTACGGTATGAATGGAAAGCGATGACCGCAACCACAACCATATATATTTAGTGGTGGCCGATTGTTGAATGTAGAGGCAGGTGTCTTCTTGGTGATGCCCAGTCCCGCCTTCGATGTGGAAGGCTTATTTTATCGTCCATCGCCTCAGGGTATCTTGGTTGAAACAGAAACCTTCGAACGCCGCTGCAATGCGTCTGTCTCCCAAGTCTGTTGTTAGAAACCGTCGAAAGTGATTTATATATGAAATCGGGTCACTGCTAAGGAATATGAGCAACGAAATGCGGTCAGGCATCCCACGTTGTGGTTTTATAGAGGCCCTTTAAGGATGGCTCCAGCTCTTCAAATGCTTTCGATTGGCGCATCGGGGATCTCCACGTCACCGTCATCGCCTGTCTGAGACCGAGGCGCAGTAGGGAGGTCGGCAATATCCATGTCATACTTAGAAACCACGCCGAACTGCCGTGCTTCATGGTCGTATGTCATCCACCTCCCGAACGAGGCAATGCGGCAACCAAGCCAGAGACATCTGTCTTGCCTCTCTTCCATCATGGACGCTACCTCGAAATATTTCTCGTCATCGTCAATCTTGGATGAAGTGAACCAGTCATCAGGGTAGTACTTGTCGACCCACAACAAGCCTCGCTGTGCAAAGTCTTCTGGAAGCGGTCTCGGGGTCTCCTTGTCAAGACGAGGAAAGCTCTCAGACTCAACCTTCTCAATTGAAGTACAAGTGTCGAGAAGTGTATTGAGTAGGAGGGAGATGAGCTTCCAAGGAAACATCTGCTCAACCTGTACCATTGCCGCAGGAAAATGTGACATGTGAAAGAGCCACGAGAGTGTGACGTGAAGATACGGTGTAACGTTCGGGTCTCCAAAACGCCGGAGCACAACATTCTGTGTGCGGGTTGCAAAGTCCACAGCATCCCAAAACTTCGGGCTTGCAGAGACATCAGTATCATCCATCTGGATGTCGGCGTCGTCTGGCCTAGAAGACTTGATCGACCGCATCAGAACATTTGACTCGCTGCCGTACTCAAGCATGGCGCATCCAAGCGCAATGCCAATATAATAGCCGCTGTCCATCCAACGCTTAGTATTTCGAGCTATGTGGTTGTCAAGACTGTTGATAAAGTCATTAACGGATGAGGCAAACTGCTCGCTGTTCTTCCCAGAAAAGAGAATTCCATGAGCACGGACGAAGGCGGCGTCAATCTCCTGTAACCGCGTAGGTGACCCATTGAGGTGAGGGTCAAAGAGCGTCATAATAGACTCTCGTGCAGACAGAAATGGAACTGGCACGCAGAGTGACTTCGTATAATAAAACAGTTGTTGAAGCGCATTCGGCCTGGCCAGGATAGCCAGGTGATGATATAGACGACCAGTAGCCGGCGCCTTGTCACTGGCCTTGCTGTACCAATGCCGACTCACCGAGGTCCAGACCTCACGGTCCTTCAAGTCATCATCCTCGATAGCCATACTGCACGTAGTTAAATTAGCAACTACCTACAGCCTGGAAATCACACAGCAGCTCATGGGTAATACTTACCGATAACGGCCGAGATCACCGAGGCATTCAATCCACGTATCTTCAAACGTAGGAACAGTCTCATAAAGAAGGGCCATCATAGAATACGCCAAGTAGATAAACGTCAGCATATGTTCCAGCGAAGCTGGCAGCCGGTGCCGGAGAAGCTCGAGGAACGAGTGGATGCCGTGTCTCCACATCCTGGCGGGCATGGCGTACTTGGAGGCTAAACGGCGAAGGGCAGGGCTAGCTGAAGGATGTTGGGAGGCGAGAAAGAAGTCGTGATGTTCGTGGAGTAGGGTGCGGTGCAAAGCTATCAGAGCCTGCCATTGCTCGTTATTTAATGTAGAGTTGGAATCCTTGTTCGAGCTCTGCGCGTTGTCGACCTCGATGCATTTGCTTTCCACCATTACCAAACCGGCGTAAATGCCCTTGACCTCAGCCACAAGCTGCTCCTGGCTGATTGGCCGAGTTTCCGGCTGCTTAATCATGATCTCGGTGGTATCTTTCTCGGGAGGCCGTTGCTCAAACGTCCGGCCTGGGACTGAGGCTTTCGGGGAATTGGCCGCCTCCCGCTCCCGTTGCCTCGGCTCCAGCCGTCGAGACGCGACGGGCGGGTCGTCGTCGGGGTTCCATAGCTTCCCATTCTTCTGGGCTGGGTCCCTGCGAAACTCGCGATCAGGTCCGCGGCTGGTTGAGGATGTTTGCGTCGGGGGTCTCGCGCGGCTCCGCTTCGGTGGGTTGGTTTTTTCGTCGCCATCCCTCTTCAAGCTATGCTCTGAGGGCGTCTTGTGTATGGGACCTTGATCCGAGGCCGGAGGTATTGCTTGAGGACCTGTACTGGACTTGGAGGTGGCCTGGGGTGTCGAATGTGCTGGTTGCGGTTGGTTCGTTCTACGGTGGCCGCTACGCGTAGAAAACAGTGTCAGCCTCGTTTCAATGTTGGTGCGGGGCTGACAGCTTACGATTGCCACGTCTCGTCAATCAGATCCTCTATTGATCGTTTTCCAGCACTGTTAAGATCTTTCGCTGAATCCAGATTGTAGCTGGCATGTTGGCCGCGGAAGTGCCGTTCTACATCAGCTCGCGGGCCTGGCGGCAACTCTTCTCCACACAGAGAACATTTGCACGCTCTGCGGCGACGGTCACGCTCTTGATTCCGCAAGGCGTTCGTGAAGCCTTTGGAGATGTCGACGGATTTTCCCTGCGGAGTAGAGGTCATATCTTTTACCAACACAACCTGATGATGAAAGTGGATTGGGAAGCCGAACGACGACGACAAAGTATGGAAAGAGTTGCAAGAGCTATTGAAACTTATTCATCGCAAAGTATTCCGATGTGGGAACTCGAACGGGAGTGTATTATACCACTGCAGTGGTGCGCGGCCTATTACACTTTAGTGGCTGCCTTGCGGCTCCGCTATGGTTCGCAATCGTCCAGTTCGCCCCGGGTCACTCTGGGATACTCTCCCTTGCCCACCACACTCGCCACACTTGACCAGCTACAGGTCCTCTTCGCACTCTCTGTCTAAGACCCGGTCATAATGAGAAATTTCTTCCTGTGAAAGGGAAAAGAGTTTTGAGAGGGCCGCGGGAGACGAGGTTTATTTATGTCCCGGTGGCTCAGATATATAACCAGACCCTGCTTCCGCACTCTCTTCCCCTGTCCCCTCTCCCCTTTCCCCTCTCCTTCATCCTTTGACATGACGTGCCATTTCATCCGTCGCGACAATGTATAGTGCTCTCTCGATGTTCCTTGATGATATTGACGAGCTGCGAAGATGTTTCTCAAACAGTTGCAAGGAATAAAATGCCTATTTGATGGCTCATGCAAAACACCCATGGTATCTGTCCAATGTGCACCATTGACAGGGCTGCCATCTGTAGTCGAGGTCATGTGCACATTCAGGTACTACGGGGCAAGACAGAATTAGTCACAACTCGTTCCAAAGCCTGGCGACTCACTCAGGAATCATGTTGCCCCGTCAATTTTCTTGCTTCCTGTGTTGCCGCCCGAGTAAACTTTCCTGCTTTACGACGCACCTGTCCAGCACCGTCCAACACGTGAAGCCGAGATGCAGCATCTGCAGTTGCACTCTGGGGCAGTCGTCAAGCGATGATTTCTCTTTCCTCATCAATCCTGCTGGGGTTTTGATCTGCATGTTGTGCTGGCTTGCTTTGCTGTTTCCAGGATGGAAAAGACCCCATCTCCCCAAGTATACAACCCTGAACCAAAGCGTAGCTCCCTCGCAGTGCTTTCCATTACTTCCATTGCGATCCCGTCAGCTCGATCTCACCACCACCAAGATGCTGTTCAACGTTGTCCGGGCCGGCCGAGGCCTTGCCCCCTTAGTACACTGTTCTGTCAGCCATTCAAGCTAATTATGCACTCACCTGAGCTCGACGCATGTGCTTACTGTGTCGGTACGCCCCCCATAAATGGATTTGGGCGTCACTCGACCGGTGTCCGGGTGACTGGTGCCAGAATCAGATTCGATCAGATCCCAGGTGGCCGACGCTCCACCCGGCCTCTCGGAGCGTTTTGCAACCGTTGCAGCTGAATGAGTGTCTCGATGGATCCCCAAATTGCCTATGTATTCTTACGAGGGGATGTTCTAGCCGGTTTTTTCTTTGGCTTTTTTTTTTAGTCATGAGCGATCCAGTCGTGAATGCCGAATTGGCGAGGTGGCGTGCCTGTCCAATGCGAAGTGGCATCTAAGCCACACTGTGGCCCCGGCCATGCCGATTCCGAACAACATCATGAAGGAGCTTTCATGCATATATTCTTCTCGCCACTGGATCATCGCTGTCCTATTGGAAAAGCTACGTTGATCACTATTCGATGCTGAGCGTCCAATACGTTCTATCGTGGCGCTGTCTCATCTCGGATGAGACGTACTGAATAGGAGCGATGAAAGACGCTGCCCATACGCCCTCACGCCCTCAGCATCTTCTGTGGAGATATGGAGGCAACTTCGTTCAGCTGGATCTTACCGTTGATCCGGGAGTCTAGGTGGCAACTCGTTGGGGCCAATCGTCAACGTATTCGCATGACCCCAGCTCTCAGCTAACACCACGAACCACTCGACGTGCCATTGATTCGTTTAACCAGAACCTGGTTCTGTGATCACGAGCCAATGGATATCGTAGAAGGTTTGAGCTCACTCGTTTTCCTAGACACCCTCTTTCATTATGAGCCGCACTTAAAGAGACAGATGACGTTGATGACTCGCTTACTGACTGGAATAGGGGCTCGGGATGCAAGGCGGCATGTATGGCACAGGACGGCGAGATTGAGTCACTGGCACGACGTCAATCAATCATTAGGAATTGTGCCGCATAAAAGTTTCGAGAAGCAGCGTGATTTGATACAGCCAACGCCAGGTATGGGGCTCATCTTGGGTAACATGGTTGCCTGGGTTGGAGTACAGGGGTACCAGAATGTTTCCGAGATCTTTCGGTAACATTGTCTTCTTTACAGGCACCACGACGTTAGAGGAAGGTACCAGTCTGAATGTGGCTACTATCGGGCATCGTGAGCTGCTTGGAGGTGGTGTGCATTGCAGAACTTTTGTTCAAGGCAAACAACGACGCAGCAGGCAGTGACAGTGATTACGACGTGATTTCCTAAGCTAGACAAATACTGACGCCTAGATGAAGTCCGCTTTGGAATTCCATCAATCACATGCACTTCCTGCCTTAGGTGTGAGCCTCTTGCAGCCGCCTCGACCAATGTGTAATCGGACAACCTTGCTATTTGCCAATATCTCAGGCGGCTTGTTACTTGGACGGCGATGGACCAAGCCGAAACCCTTTTGCTTTATGCGACTCACCGAAACTACTGCCCGGGCCTCCAACAGCAAGCCACGTTTGACTACGTGGCCTGCCGCCATTTACGTATAGAGCCTCTGTCAAGTATTGGGTACACGTTTCCTTCGGGCCGTCAAATGCCAAGATCGCCCGAAGAGGCGCACGTGTGGCATTTTCGAGATAGCCTGTATACGGACCCTCAGCAGCCAGTACTCTGATTTCAGGTAACCATTGCTGATTGTTAGTTGTGATATCCTTTGGCACGGTACTTGATATTGACTAATCTGTGAAGCCACCGTTTTAGGGCAAGCAGAATCTCGAGTTTTTATTATTCGAGACATCAAATCACAAAATGAGTAGCTCATGATATATGGTTCATGCTTTTCTTCTCCTTCTTAGTTCATACTGAGGTTGCTTCAAGGCGTCCTACTCAAAGACAAAAAGTTTCGTTTTTGCCTCCAAACATCACATCGATTGCCTAACACGGGAGAAGATGTAAACTCCTTAGGGTCTCCTTCGTACGATGACTGGTTCTTAGATGCGTCAGAAAGACAAGCCTCATGCATTGATATTGTGCGCTGGCGGAGACGTGGCTGGCTAAGAAAGTCCTTGTGTAAACGAGGGCCTCAGAAACATGGTCTCGTGTTAATGTTATCAGTCAACCCCGACCAATCATGGTCACAGCTATTAACAAGGCTGTCATTCAGGGCAGCACGACACTCGAACGAGGCTGATTGGCAACTGTTAAAAGGCCGGCTCTGCAGCCCGTTCGAGTTGTCCGTCAATGAGCTTCAGTGTTTGGTTGTAAGTTCCTGTATGTATATGTAGTCATTTTACCATGTTACACTTCGGTGATTGGTGGAACTGAGTAATTGGGATACACATTTGCTCGGTACACAAACCAATAGCAATTGAAAACCACGATGGTCCTTGGGTTTTCTTGTAATTTGCAGTGCCGCACTTTGAGGTTTAATTTGGTAGAGACGAGAAGCTGGATCTCTAGTATTTCTTTAACAGCTTAGAGTCATTATCGTCTCTCTCTAATCTCAGCTGGTTTGCTAACAGTATCTCCTACAGTTGTTTGCCCTTTAAATCCAAGAGTTGAATTTACTTGCCTGGCGATGCTCTTCGATGTGCACTCTGGGTCCGAAACTTCGTTGGACTGTGCTTAAGTCACCCAAACGGAAATATCGAATTGTCGAGTTGATTCTCGTAGACTTTGTGTGACACGGGCTGGGATTGCTGACATAATAATATCTGGAGCATTCTGACAAGACTTGATTATTAATTAATCTGCGCCACATCTGTGCAGGACCTTCCGTAGCTAGGCACCTGGGAATGATTTTGCATACACTGCTTGTGCACTTTCCCCAGCATGCGATGTTGCTTCTCGGGCCAATTGGTCAATCTTTCTATCAGCCAAGCCAGGATATCGCATCCACGGCCATTGAGCTCCCTTGCCAGCTTGCCAGCCATGAGACAGATCGTCGGCTCTCGGTCGTCGGTTATTGCTTCTTCTTAAAACGAGACCACTGCTCATGCCACGGGCGCGCCTGCAATCCACCCTCGTCTCGGCTCCATTCCTCCAGCACCAAGCAGCCTGGGAAAGGGCACTTACACAAGGGAGATATGGAGAGCTTGTCTAAGGCATCCGATTTATGACGCCCGATATGCAACTGACTTTTACGATATCGAACTACAATCATTGCACTTTGGCAGCCGAAGGTCCGAAGCCTCGTCTTGCTGACTGTCATTGCCCCGGCAGTGGCGAGATCATCACCCCAGTTGGAGCGTGCTTCATGGGATGCTACTCAACTCCATTCCTTCTGGTCGGCGATCTGGCATGTCTTTCGGGGAGCCCCCGCCTTGAATATTGGCTATCAGCAAGCCGAAAACTGTTTGCCTCGCGATGCCTGAATACGGCCCTTGGCATCTTTGGCATGCGACATTCATTGTCTATCCTTGCAGTTTCGGTGACACGAATGGGAAGGTCGATAACAGGCATTCGCAGTCGTCGACACCATACCATCATCGCCAGCCTTCGGACATGTTGAAAGGCAGCCAGGGTCTGCCTGGCATGAGGCATCTCGGTGTGGCGTCAGAATGATACGGGCGGGACTGATTTGCACTTCTTCGTTCAATCTTTTTCTTTTCTTTTTTCTCCAGCCAACCTCCGCTCATCAAGGTCAAGAAGTTTCAAGTACCACTAACAGGACTCTGGGTGCCCATCAAATAATACAGCCCTACTCAACATGTCAACGACGCGTTGGTTTCAACCTGTTGACCGTAGCGAAAGGACGAAAGGACAGAGCCCGAGGTTTCCAGGCGACCTGGCGTTTGTGCCTAGTGCGCCCGCCGGCCATCCAAGTCCATACCAAAATTTATCAGCTTTGGTACAAAGTCCCAGCCATCTCGCGGGTGCCCGCGTATACCACCGTTCAACCACCATGCGCGCACGGCCTTCCGTTGGAACTTGACGAGGAAATTATGCCCATCTAGCGTCATCTCCTGGCATTTCTTTCATGGTGCAAGCGCATCAATATTTACGCTGAAGTCAATCAATGCCTTGGTTGGAGATCGAACCAACCCTATTTGTGTGACCCATGATAGGAGCCTTCATTGGCGTACCTCAAGGATGAGTGATCTTGCCTCTACTTATTTGGCCGGGAGGAGAATGCGCAGAATGCTGTACAAAACACGGCAGCGTATTGCACATTTGATATTGTTGTGTTTGGCGATGAGACTTCTCGGCCAGCTTTCGATACTGTCGGGTTTGTCGACCTTTTGCGATTGGATGCACCATGTTCGCAATCTGCCTGCGGGGCATACTGTCCCTGGATCTTGATGCTGGTTTGCGCCGCCGCGGGATTATAGACGCAGCCCCAGCCAGCTGAGGCCATCTCAATGGCCAATTGGATTCATTTCCTTGGCCTATCAACTTTTCGATGGTTCGGCGAAGTTTCAACCCGGAGCGGCGTTCAGCCATTCTCCCGGGCGTTTGCCGGGGAGGCATCCGATTCCTCGCATATGTTGGTGCTGTAGCCTTCTTTGAGCGTGCTGTTACAGGGGCGTTTGTAACCCCCATGCGGGATATGTGACTATGAATGGGCCCCTTGCGGGCGCTTTCTTTTTCGCAGCAGGCCAACAGCGCCCCTTCATTTGCACAAGTATGCCCCGGGAAGCGGCATTCAACGCACCTCGGATTGACAGTTCACTATGGCGACATGGGGCCTTGTAAAACAGTAACAGCCGAGGCCGCCGGTCGAATATGTGTGGTTATGCTCGGGTCCAGGATTCGATGCATGGCTGCACGCAGAAACTCATAAGGCGCCTCCTCGTGTTCGGGTCGCAGCCTGCGAAGTGATGGAAAAGAGATGCTCTATGGTATAGCCTTTTTCTGCCTTATCCGAAACTATCTGATATCAAGATATCGGCTGCACTGGCTTCTCTGACAACAATCTTCATATCCGACGCCTTTGTTGCGGACATCCGCCGATGCGATCCAGGTGGACCACACGCCGCCGACAACCGTTGAGGGGCTCCAGCATCCATACTGTCGTCAAAAGCAAATGCGCCGGCCCGGAACTTGCAGACGTTTCGTCACGACTTTCAGACACCCGGCTTACTCGGTTTGCCGTACAGCGACCTACGACATCTCGGCTGCCAGGAAGCCCAACCAACTAGGATCGTCTTGGGATAATCCTCGGTCAACACTCGTGTACGACTTTGGCGTTCTGTAACGGAATTTTCCGGTCGTACACATCCTATCATGGTAATCTTGCGGCGATGACCCGTCTCTCGGTATAGGCGAATGTCGTACAACTGTTTGACCGGCTGTTTCACCGTCCTATCAATGGCTTACGCTAACACCATTACGAAGAAGGTTGGGTCTTGAGTCTCACACTCACACAAATCAAGGCCTACGAATCAACATATAGGACGCGCCTCAGTCTCTTATTTTTCGGACATGATGGCACTCACTACGAGACCGAATGGCCCAGTGGTCGCCGACTTCAAACGCCACGCCTCTTCAATATAACACTCAACAGAACAGACCCCAAGCCTCAAAACGCCAACATTCCGACAGCATCACTCTATTCTCGTCGGGCAGTTCCACCTCTCAACTACAGCGGTTTGACGAGACGTGTTGCGTCTTGTTTTTGCCTCACTGGTTGCCTGCTTTCTGGGTGGATGAAAAGGCTTCCAACACGAGGCACCAGCTTCTCGTAAATTGCAACGATTCACCGTGGCGCCATACCATTTGGTCGGCTCCGGCTGATCAAAAACAATCGTGCCATGGTGGAGACATTGCCCGGCCAGATGTAGAGATAGGGCTGATGGACTTCGTTCGGGCTGGATGGTCATCTGTATGCATGCCCAATAACAAGACAGGTCACAATTTCGGCCGCGGGGGAACCAAATCTCATTTCCATCTGCGCTTTTCGCGACGGTATGTTTTTTCAGAGCCTCCAGTCTGCTGGTGACGCATCGCCTTTTACGTGATGTGGTCGCTGGCCTCAATATTGGGACAAGTCGTTCCTTCGAGCTCTAAGTCCGGAATAGCGGCTTTGTCCCGAGCCAACGGTTGAAGAGTCTCACTCAAGATGGGTGTCAAAGACGACTCCTCTTTAGCACTGGTGTCCTATCATGATAAGCTAGCACTTGACAGTCTGATGCAAGTCAGAGCCCTACAGCCTACTAAGGCAGTCCAAAGCATACCCGACTCCATCAGGATTAGGAAGGCTGACTAGCGTTTTCCTGGACTGAAGAGCTGCTTGGTTCTTCTGACCAATATCCCACCAAATTTAGTATCGTAAGTGAAATCGCGCGGGAGTACCCTTGTGGGCCTGCAGCTTCATAACCCAGACCTCATGGTTGACCCCGGACCATACCGGCGATCACACTGGTCACTCCCGGGACATCGGGCCCCACAGCTTTTTTGGTGTGATGTTTCTTGGGGCAGGTGACTCGTCGTCTCGCACTAATACCACTCCTCGGCGGAACATAAAGCGATAGACGCGAAGCCATAGAACAAAGCCATGGAAGCCACGTGATGCCCAGTCATCTCTGGCATGCCTGTTGGGTTCCGCGATGATCAAGCCGCAAAATGGTCTCTGTGTAAACCAAAGTAATGTTGAGGCGACCGCGGTCTTTCACGTCGTGCATCCGGTGGACGGACAAATGCTTGTTGAACATCGAGTTTAGCATCTGCGCTCCTAGTGAAACAAGGCATCCAGTTTAACAAAGTGCCAAACCCAGGCATCACCATTCCTGCATCACCTCTATTCAATTGCGTCTAGCGATGTGGTCATTGGCAGTCTCGCAGTTGAATCGGTATCACAGTCTTGTCGGCCTCGAACGACATTCCCATGCGGCGCAACGTTGAGTAAAAGGATTTACAATAGCCTCTCCCCGGCGGTGCGGTGTCACAACATGAACCTGCGGGCCTCTGCGGTTATGCTGGTCAATACTAGGACCATTGATATTTCAGAGGGATGCTGTTTCAATTCTGACGCCAGACGCGAGACAACCTTGCTTTGAGATTTTGACGGAACACGCAATCAGGCGCCTGGTCACACCTTTTTCGAGCTCGCACACGTACAACGTCATGTTGAACGAGGGCCTGCTTGTGATGCAGCGGCTGTGGTCCATGACCGTCGGAGTGGGGGAAACAAGAGCTGTTTACGGTGAAAGGAATATCCCATGTGGAAAACAGCCGGTCTGGCTTTTTTCTTTCTTTTTTTTCTTCCCCCACTGAGTAGCCATGAAAGAAAGGCGACCACATAGTTGCGCTTCCATAATGTGACTCAAGCGAATATTTGGTGTGGCCCCTGCAGAGTCTATGTCCTGATGTTGATAAAGCATCGATATGGTCGTTAGGGACAATGAAGCAATGTTCCCTGCCGCCTCATGTAATAACGCACTTGTTAAGATGTCGGTGAGAATTCAAAAGCCCGAGTCTTGTTTTTAAGAAGGGTCAAGTGGCGGTGTAGCCCTGCCAGCCCAGACCTTATGACGAGTATCGAACGCATGTACGCTTTACGTGGGTTTGGTGCCTCTTTGTTCAAGTCTTCTCCCAAGCCAACTCACTTCGATTTTTTGAAGCACTGCTTGAGAAGTTGAATTTTGCCAAAGAGTTCTATGCCTGGACAAATAATGGAAACAGTCGAAAAAGCCTCAAGGATGCCCTTCACCGCCATTACATTTATGAGTCGAGGTCAAGCCACAAGAACCCCGCCAGTTCAAGTCACTACTGCAAACTATGAACTGGTCTAAGCTCAAACTGTCCCTCTCACCTGCAGGCGAATCCAACGTCGTGCGAAACGCAGACTTGCCTTCCGACCATTGCCGAATTCGTGCCCATGAGGCAGCCCTGGTACCAACTCGAGACTCGGGACGCCATTTGCCAAACGCAGGCTTGAATCTGAGTAGTTGGGACCATTAATTCAAGCCCCAGTGGTTGGGCCTATCCGGCACCCAAACGGCCCCGTCTCAATGCAGCTTTTGTTATGCAATGCCAGCAGATTTGAATATGTTGTTGGACCTAAAACCGCCTTGCTATCCTACCCCAACCTCCACGCTACATCAAACCATGCCATGAGGCTGCTCGCTCGCTGCAAGGCAACCGGCCTAACCCTCCACGATGCCTTGAAGTCAAGTTATTTTTCACCGAAGCGCCGCAGCCTGGAGGGGTTTGTTGGTTCTGACACGGGGAGTTGGTTTTGAGGGACGGGCATACGCCCGTCTTGTCAGGCCACAACAAGGCAAAATGGTGGTCCAACGTACTTGTGCATATTTCGGCAGCTCCAACGCTGGATATTCCTGATATCACAAGTACTCGGGGCCCTAATTTCCAAACCGAGCCTAATTGCAGAGACCGAACTGGGGCCGCCAAGGTGCTAATGAGGGGCCGAGTCTGCCTTGCCTGAAAATGCCTCCTTCTTACGCTTTTGAGATCAAGTTTGACCTTACATCAAAGGCAAAGCATTCTTATGGATCCGTATGCTTGTTGCGGGAAGACGGAAGAATCCTTAATTGTCCAGATGCGTTCTCCAGCATGAACATTGAGTGCGGGTGTTCGTGGCTGGGGAACGGTAACTAGCCACAAAAGACTGGGCTGCCATTGTGGCCCAGCAATCAACCGTTAATTAACGGCAGTGGCATTTACGGCTTTTGCGGGGGACTTCAGATGAACATATACTTTGGTGGCTAAGTTGAGATAACTTTGGCCCGTGTTTGACAGCGCGATGTTGATTGGAGTTATACAACTCCCGGCACACGCGGTTAAAGTCTGTTACATATGAGTTTGATGGTGACGTTTTTAAGGGGTCATAACCGGCGGCTATTTGGAGCTATATGGATGGTGGATCAAGATACCGGCTGTACGAATTATTCTATTCAGTATGCGTGGTCATTAGACTTTTGATTATCTATATCGATTGATGAGAAGTCCCGTTTTGATTTTGACCTTGCTGGCGACGATCCTGCCAATGTCCTGATTTACTGTCGACGGTTCTTGTCTCGAAGAAGCATTTAGGCAATAGGGGTAAGGTGTTTCAATGAAACGAGTGACGACTTCGAGCCTGGCCTGCGTGAATGAAGGGAACCAGTGGACTTTAAAAAGGATGAAGCCACTGCAACTCCAGGTAAAAAGACGAAGAGTCCGCGCAGCCTCTGATTTCTGATCTCGCCTCAAACCATTCTCTTTCTCAACACAGCCCTGTGAATAGCTTCACTCCGTCCACCATCCAAGATGTACCTCCCTCCGCTCACGTCCGTCCTCATCTTCCCCGTCACAATCGCCTCCCTCGCCATACGCCAATCGCCCGTGACCCAAATCCACCGCTTCCCAAATGGCTGGGTCGAAAACCTCGCTGCCCGCCCCGACGGCACCCTGCTCATAACTCGCATGGACCAGCCCGAGCTCTGGTCGCTCGACCCCTTCTCCCAAACCACCACTAAGGTCCACACCTTCCCGAACGCCTACGCCACGGCGGGCCTCGTCGAGATGTCCCCTGACGTCTGGGCCGTTGTAGCGGGCAAGTACCGCACGGCCACGAACACGAACACACCCGGATCGTGGGGCGTGTGGAAGGTAGACCTCACCGGAGCCGTCCCGAAGGCGTCGGTCGTGAGGATCGTGGCTGAGAGTAAGCTTTTCAACGGTATCGCAAAGTTCGATCTTGATCACAGCAACAACACCGTCCTCATCGGCGACGCGGCGGCCGGTGCTGTGTACAAGATGGACTTCACGACGGGGAAGTACTCGGTTCTTCTCGCAGACAAGTCGATGACGCCACAGGGTTTCCTCCCTTTCGGCATCGATGGGATGAGGTTCTCCAACGGGAGCTTGTACTTCACCAATATCGCGCAGAACACGTTCAACAAGCTACCCATCGACGCGACCGGCAGGCCAGGCGCCGTGGCCCCGATCTTCAATAGCTCGCCCGGCGACGACTTCGTGTTTGACTCGGCGGGAAACGCGTACATGGCGACCAACTTGCAGAACTCTGTAATCAAAGTAGATCCGGCCGGCAAGGTCGCCAAGTTGGCGACGGTGCAAGGGTCTACATCAACGGTGTTTGGACGGACGAACAATGATAGGAATGTCCTATACGTTAGCAGCAGTCAGGGGACCATCTCATCCATCATCGTCTAAGCGCAGAGGCATAAGGTGTATATAGGATCGAATCACAGCGAACATTACTGCAAAAACTCAGAATTCTATTACATCATACTCATCATGTACAGTGCTTTATTACGCCCATCGCATGTTTGTTTGCTTCTTGCGCACCTAGATCGTTGTTAGCGAATAATTTCTCTCCTCGGGAGAAGAATACTTACAATAGGTCCCAACACGGCAACACCAACAGTGAGCGCGAGGACAGTTGAAACAAGACTGATCTTGTTGAAGCCTTTGCCAAGGATATCAAAAGCAAAGCTGGGGGCGACGCGGCTTCCAAACACATCAACGCCATATGCGAAGACCAAACTGGTGCTCTCGACGACGGTCGGCGAGGTAATGATCTTCTTGACGCCGATGACGTCGCGCTGGTGGGTGATGACCTGCCTAGGGTCGATCTCCAGGGCCGGATGATACTTAATCAAGCCTTCGGCTTCCATCTCGGCGGGGGTAGGGTCACGTCCCACAGGTCGGCGCGGCTCAAGAAGCTGACGGGGAAGCCCAACAATAGCGTGGGACTCGGGCAGGTAGCCGAGGACATGGCGGCTGGTGATACCCTGGCGGGTCTGGGTGACGGCCAAGGCAGCCAGAGGAGCAGAGAGAATCCAGCTTGGCTGATAACCGATGGGAGAGGGGCGCCAGTGGGAGTGTCGACAGGCTCGGTCGACGAGAAGTTGGCAGAGTCGCCAAGTGGGCCTCGGTCATCAGCGTATTCGCTCTCGTATAGATCGGAGACAACAATCTGGTTGCCCTTGAGGGACTGGCCTGAAAGAGGCTGGCCGGCATCGTCCTTGAGGGAGTACTCCCCGAAGAACGTGCACACGAACCAGTTCTCGGCTAGGGTGCACTCGATGTTCTTGGAGCCATCGACGCCTTCGTGGGTAGTGGAGTAAAGGATCAACCCCGAAACCGAGTCAACAAGATAAACGTTGAGAAGTGACTTGGCGGCATTGTACGCAGAGACAACAACGGTGTTGGGATTCAAGTACTTGTACTTGACCCGTCTGTCGCCGAGAACACGTCCAATGGAAGCAATAGGGTCGTGGACACGGCGCGTTGCAACGTTGACAATTTCGTAGCCAGCTGGCGGGGCGAACTCCCAAGCGGTCTGCTCCTTGCCAGTACCATCCTCGATGATGTAGGTCAGGCCCTTGAGCTCGCCCTTCAAGCCACGTACGACAACAGTCTGCGTCGGCGCCCATTCAGCAGGAACATCGCCGATGGCGCCGCCGTAGCCAACGGGAGCAAGCCACTGACCAGACGCGCTATCGACGACGACAGCAGATTGTGTCTGAACCCAGGAGCCTTGGGGCATGGAATCAACCATCTTTCCAGTGTCAGTTTTGGCAATCACGTATTCTCCGAAATAGCCGCGAACAGTAACCTGGGACTTGGCATCCTCGACAAATATTCCCTGGACATCCCAAGCATCCCATGAAGGGATTTGGGAAGCGTGGAGCTTCCAGAGGACTTTGCCGTGGTTGCCAATGTCGATACCGAAAAGTTTGCCTCGTCGGGTGACCAGGACAACAATTTTGTTGAAGCCAAATGCATCACGAGCGAGACCTTCCGCCTTAGAGGAGAGCTCGGCTCCAGTGATGCTACTGACCAGGCGCTGGGGGATCGAGGCGAGGTAGTCTGGCAGGTATGCGAGATCATCGAAGTGACGCTTGACACGGTGGATGTAGGCGGACAAGACGTTATCGTGTGCCTCCGCCTCGAGCGTCTTGGCCAGGTCCTCGCTCTCAGGAATCTCGGCAAAAGCAGCAGCGACACCGCCAGTGAGGCCTTCGGGACGAATCCAGGCCTGCTCCCCGTTGCGGACCAACACCCAATCGTCCAAGGTAGTGACGGCGGCACAACGAACAGCAAAACTGTCTGCAGCCTTCTTGATGACCTCCGAAACAGCGTGGAAGGCAACAGTACTTTCTGAGCCTTCCTTGAGTGCCCACTTTCCGAGGACGGCGTGCGAGCTCGAGGACGTCAGGATAACTTCCTCCTTAGTGATGCGCGTGAACCAAACGTTGGCGCCCTCTGAGCTGGTCGAGAAAGCACCCACACCTGGAAGCACAGGCAGCTCGTGGCTTTTGGTGACGGCATTGGTCTTGATGTTGACGTGATAGACCTCACCCTTGTGGCTGTCGACAGACCTGCTGTGGACCAGGAAATGCGGCTCTGCATTGAGATGATGCGGGGCATGGATGGCCACGTCCAACGTCCGGGGGAACGGCAAAGCGAATTCCTGCTTTGATTTCGTGCCCAGAACATTGACCTTCAGCTTCGCGTGGTCACTGTCGAGCCAGGCGACGATGGGAGATGCTGAGTTGGCGCCAACGAACATGACGTCTTTCTTGTCTGTCACGTCGCCCTTGCTGCCGAGGCTGATGTCGTCGATACGCTTGCCAGTGAGGGTGTCGTGGACAGACACCCGTACTGCCCACATGCCGTCGGTTCCGAAGAGGCTGACCATGAAAATCTTTTCGATGTTGTTCGAGACCTGGAGCGGGTTCGTATTGCTCGCATCCTTGAACTCCCAAACCACGCTGCCATCGCCACCATTAAGTCTTCTCAGGACCGTAGATCCGTCAGCTTCTTCGAAGAGCGCCAGAACATCTTTGCGTCCGTTTTCCGTCAATTCCATCACCTCCAGGTCCCGGACTTGGCCCCCAAAGTCGATCCACCACGCGTTTCTGCCAGACAAGGCGTTCCAGGCGTGCACCGAGTTGCCGTAGGCAGACACAACCCAATCTTCGCCCTCAGCCGCCCGTAGGTGTCCGCCGCCATACGTGATATCCCCCGTCAGGAACTGGCGCCATACGACGGCGCCATTGCTGGGATTGACGGCTCCGAGAACGCCAACATCGCTAAGAGTGTAGAGAAGAGAAGCCTTATCGTCGCGCCGGGGCTTGTGGAATAAGGTAGATTCGACTTGGGGGACACCGAGGAGTTCGTGGTGATATTCGATGTCGCCAACCTCGTCGACGAACACCGCCCCTACGAGCGATGAAGCTGCAAGTAGCAGCGTCGTGAGGCGCATTTTGATGGGTGGTGCTCTGGGCTTGTCGTGGAGATGGACAGCTCCAAAAGTGTGTGAAGGAAGCTCGCACGTCACTTGGTGGTGGGAGCACAGAGGTGCTGTTACCTGTACAAAGTACAGGGTACGTGCCTCTTTGGGCAGTCCCACTCAGCCCGTTGGAGGCGTGGCTGATTGGATGCGGGGAAAAGGCCCGTGCCCAGCGCGCAACATTGGCGGCCGAAAGCTTTCTGAAGATTGCAAGGCCCTGCCGGCCGTGACTTTCACCTCCAAGGCCGAACCCGAATCCATTCTCAAGAATCCCGCCACCTCTCAGTCCCCAAAGTTCTCAAAATGGTAAGAGCACTGGTATTGGTGTAAGTGAATACGATGAGCTAACATCTGCAGGCGCGAAATTCAGAGAAGGCGCAGAGCATGCTCTTTCGCTTCCGGGAAGCACAAGCAGCGGACCTAGGCATTATCGACATTGGCCGCACAAGACGACCGAGAGTGATCACCGAAGTCGACTCTATACCTTCATGCGAGAAATGGCGTGGTCAGGTGCTGAAGGAGATCTCGCGCAAGGTGTCGAAGATCCAAGACACTGCGCTTAGCGACTACCAGATCCGCGATCTCAACGACGAGATCAATAAGCTCATGAGGGAGAAGTACATGTGGGAGGTGCAAATACGGAACCTAGGCGGGCCGAATTACATGCGCGGCGGTGGCAAGATATACGACGAGCAAGGACGAGAGATACCGGGAGGCGGCAAGGGCTACCGCTATTTTGGACGTGCGAGAGACCTACCCGGCGTCAAAGAACTATTCGACGCAGCCAAAGCGAAGGCGACGGATGAGAAACCTTTGGAAACGAGAGATGACTTGCGGAAGCAAGTCGATGCCGCCTACTACGGTTATGCGCCAGACGAGGAAGATCCGGAACTGCTTGCGTACGAGCTCGCGAAGGAGGAAGAGGCGTTTGAACACATGGCAAAGACGGGAAAGCAGCAGCCACCGCCCGATTGGGAGCCATTGCCAGGCGATACGGGCGACGGGAAGGGTTGGGAACTGCCGACGCTGGAGGAGGTGCAGGAAGAGTTGATCAACAGGCGGCGGCAGAAGCTTCTGGATCAATTATAGCAGTCAAGTCGTGCGCTACCAATTCGCGTACGATGAAAATTCTGCTTCAATTCCTTAGAGGGACAATGGTCGTCCTCGACATGTTGTGTGGCTATTGTATCATATTGCAATGTTGGGAGTTCAGTCGTGGCCTGTGATAATGGCTGGCGTTCTCGGAGGGCTTACGATTAATCGAATTCCAAAATGATATTTCTCTCCAACCTAACTTATCACCATACCAGACGTTTGAACCCGTGCAATGTAATTGATGCTGGTCCAGATTCCAGACGGAGCGAGCTGCTTCGTAACCAAGGCGGGTTCGGTGGGCTCGGTGAGGGACCGATAAGATAAGACTGCGCACGTGATCATCACGAACTTCAATTCGAGCTTCGAAGCTCAACTTTTCGACAACACGATTAGTGACATCCCGTTAATCCGCCACAACCGCCGCCAAGATGTCGATGTTCCGCGCCAAGAAGCTCGATTTGGGCTGTTTCGTCAACATTCGGACGATTCGTGACCATACAAAGCGCCAGGTCTTTATGGAGAACGAGCCCGAGAGGTAAGCAAGCGTAGAACAAACTGACGCTACGCGAATTGCGTGGTCGGGACTGACAGATGCGCCTCAATAGACAAGCCCTCCGCTACATCATTCGGAACACGACGCTTCCTCCCCGTGTGCGTGCCGAGGCACAGCTTCAGTTGGGCCAGATGCACTGCTACACCCGTCCGACGCAGATCCGCAACCGATGCATCTTGGGTGGCAAAGCCAGAGGTGTCTTCCGCGAGTTCAAGATGACGAGGGTACGTCGAGACGCTGTTCTGCTGGAGATACTGGCACAATTCTCTAACGTTGAGTGTAGTTCAACTTTCGCATGCAAGCGTACGAGGGCAACCTGCCCGGTGTTAAGAAGGCCAGTTGGTAGACAAGCATGGAAGGGAGGACGATACCAATGACTACGGCGCGGGAGTGCCGCTGTAAAATATAAAGTGTTCAGCACGCTCTTCCGGAGGGTGGGAGATATTCGCGTGCTCCGGCACCCATGGAAGACTTGGGGTTTGGAGTTCGGTCGCATATGGGCAACCTGAGAAGAATATGTACAGATATATAACACCAACACAAATGTACAACATCTCCAATCGGTTGTAAGTTGAATATCAAGGACTGTTGCAAGCTTCGGTGCAATATGGGAAGGAAAACTCCCTAGTCAAGCGCACTTGCCTCCTTTGTCTTGTGTATGCTACTTCCTTCAGTTTCACGGCTTGCTTCGTTTCTGTACCCTTCAACTTCAGAGCCCATCTCTTTCCTCCTACTCCTACCATGATAAGACTGGCTTTTTTTGAACTCTTCCCAATAAGAGGCAACGTAGGCCAACGTCTAATTTTTATCCTCACCAACACATACCTTCCACGCATCCACCAGTCACCATGTTCCGTCGTCGCTGGTCTGGTCTGCCCAAGGACCCCATGTTCTCGTCCAACCTCAAGGATCTCGGGTAGGCGCTCTTCTTCTGATCACTCGCTAGTAAAACTAACATCTGCAGCTACTTCATCAATGACCAAGATGAGATTCGCAACATTGAGAACCCGGACTATTACTTCAAGTACTATCTTACCAAGAATGGTCGGGTCAATGATCGCCAGCGCTTCCACTTCAACGGTGACTACCAACACTCACCTTGCCAATCGTTCATTCCTACTGACTTCCAACAGAGGCCATTCGTGAAATCGTTCACGCACGTCTTGAAAATGAAGGATTGACCAAGGTCCTCCTTCCCCTCGGCACCCAGCCGGCTTCACCCCATGTACCAATCTTCGCCAGCGCCAACCTCGCCTCGGCCTCGCGAGTCATCGTCATATTCGGCGAACCCAACCAAGATCTCGGTATTCTGGCCCTCCGCGTCGCTAACGGTCCTGGTGGAATCACCAAGGGCTCCATGGTATCAGTGGTCCAGGAAATTAACCGCCAAACGCCCTCCTCCGATTCTTCTCCGCCTGGCATCATTCTCGCTAACCCAGGTGAGCTGTGGTGGTGGCCAGAGGGAAAGAAGGCCCTGAGCCCTACGTCCGCCATCGCCATCCCCCGAAAGAGCATGGTTCACCATGGCCGCGCGTTTAACCCGAAGCTTCACTCGATCCCCAAGAACGAGAGCCCCGAGGCGCATGTTCGATACGTCCTCAACGAGGTTCTTCCCGCCCTCGTCTCCCCGACCGCACGCCTAAACATTGTCGGTATCGGTCTGAGTGCCGACCACACAACCAGAGCGCTCGACAACCCGGTTACTTGGTCCGCCCTCGACCACAGAATCGACTCTCTCTCGCTCCTCGGCAGCACGACCAGCATCGACGAGCTCTTCCATGATCCATTCAAGAACTTCCTACCCCGCCGTGCCTGGGCGTACATCGTAGACGATGCCCCCGTTCTCACGCCCCTGGCCAAGCCCGGCGGCAACCCTAATACCGCCGCCTTCACGCAACACGGCTGTACCGTCTTCAGCTCCGGCGAGGCCTATTACGTCGAGTGTATTCTCATCACCGGCCGCGATCCGATCCTCGCCTGGATCCAGGAAGTCGCCCTCGCGGGCCCCGACTACCATCATCCGGAAATCGTGGCCGTTGATCCGCGAATACCGACCGAGGAGGAGTGGGCGGCCGGCGGCCTCGATAAGTCTTACGAGAAAGTATTCCAGAAGTGTGCGGAGGGTCAGAGTGCAAATCAGTTTGAGGTGGATGCCAGGTGAACCTTGAAGATGAGATGGGCAGAATGTAGATGCAGGTTGATTGCATCTCGTACAAAAGTGGCGGAATACACGTCGGGCGATTTCCCGTTCTCCAGGTGAGAAGAGAGTCGAATATTAATCACCAAAGAAACACACATTCCCTTCATTTATCTTTTACATGACAGTGTGATGCAGGTGAGAAGATTTCATCAAGAGGCGCAAGGAAGCACAGATGTTACGTTGGCTTTGCCAAGCCTGCTCGCTTGATTGTCAGACTCCGTATTTGGCGCCAGCCTCGTAAAGAAAGCCATACGATCCGCCTCCCTAGGGCTACTATTTGTGTAATCAAGGATCGCCGTCGCAGTCCACAACAGTTGGGGAATATGGCCGCAGTAAAGTTGGTGTATGTCAACGATGGCCGCTTCTTCTGTGTGCCGTAATCTGCACTCTGTGCTCATTTTTCGAAGGCCTGCTGTCCAAGTTCCGACATTTAGTCTTTAGCTGCCTTGCTTCATTGAAGGACAAACTGCGCCATTCGATTTAAATAGGTGGGCGGGCGGATTTTCATCTGGTATCATTGACCCTGAATTATGAACAGTAGTGTACAAATAGCTTGCCGATGCCATTGTATGATTTACATCGAGAGACATATTCCACTCTACACCTTGAGCAAAGACGCAAGTCCAGCAGCAGGCGGCTCGACCTGCACCAACAACTCCCTCGTCCGCCGTATCCTCTCCTTGACGACCTTCTCCTCCGCCGCCCACCTGCTGTCATCCGTCTTGGTCTCGCTCCAGAAGCCGAACGCAGACTTGACCGGGCCCGCCTTGTTCCTCGCCTCCTCCTCCTTGGCCAGCCTCGTCACCATCGTCGACCAGTTCTGCAGTCCTGTACTGAGGCACTCGCGGCATGTGTGTCGGGCTTCCTTGTCTCCGCCCATGGGACCGACCTTGCGGAGCTGCTCTTCGGCAAGGTCGACGGCGTCACGGGTCCATGCGAGGCCCTCCTCGCGGTTCGACTTGGAGTCCTTTGTGGCGTATAGGATCTCGCCGATGTACAGGTTCAGTCCTGCCTCTTCGCAGAGCTCCTTAGGGTGTCTCCAGGGAGGACGGGTGCCGTCGTCGGGTGGCTTGGGGTACACCGGCGGCTGCGCGAGGTTCCATACTCTCTGCCATAGCGTACTGGGAGTCTCGGCAGGACGCTCCTGGCCAGGGAGAGGCACCTGGGGAAGAGCGCGACGGGCACGGAGGATGGAGATGAAGATGGGCAGCGCGGCGTTTACGTCACCTGCACGGGCCTTGTGCAGCGCAATCGAAGTGAGAACAGTCAAGACATTCTCGGACGGCTGCGTCGTTTTGTCGTTGATGGTGTATGTGCGGGGATCGACGAGGGGCGGCGAGTTGGGGGCAGTCTCCGTGGCCAGTGAGAGAGCCCATTGGTACATCTTCTCGGCGGCGTCGGGCAGCTGCTTGTAGTCGAGGAACGAGCCGTACTTTAGCGCGGCGTCCATTTTTTGGCGGTTGGTGAAGCCTTTTGTGGCGAGGACTCGCAGGTAGTGGTTCTCGGCGGGCTCGTAAGCGACCTCGCAGTCCTCCTCGTTCGGTGCGCTCTCGGCTCCAGCCGGGATCGGTTTCGGATGCGGGTTCGACGGTCCTAAAACGACCTCGGGCGGGAAGATAATGTTCCTCTTCTTATCCTTAACCCAGCCGTCCAGCTGCTCCGAGGCTTGCGCCAGGAGCATCAGCACCTCGTAGTAGCCTCTCCTCCAGTTCTCGCTCTTGGCCGACAAGTCCTTCCCGGCGTTTCCCACGCCGTCGATGGACAATGGCTCATCCAGCAGCTCCCGGATCCCCGCGCCGTCAATATTCGGGTCCTCCAGCCTTCTGAGCATTTCCCTACAGGACACAATGACCTCGACCCAATTCACGTCGTGGTTCTGGCTGTCCTTGGCAGCATTCTTCGCACCGCGTACGCCCATCCTTGTGAGGAACGACCACTCATGCGGCGTCGGACACTCCTTCTCTAGACCCTCCTGGTTCAGCAGGAACACAATGCCCAGGATGCACAGCGCGCCGCCCCAGATGGAGACGTTGTAGCGGAGGAACAGGCGGCTCTCGTAGCGGAGCCATTGCTTCTTTTCCGTTGTGAAGTAGCGGACGCGGGGGCGCGGTGATGTGACGGGAATCGAGAGGAAGGGCAGCTGTGGCCGCCCACGCGTGGTGAGGGATGTGTTGCTCGTAAAGGGCCGGGTAGTCTGTAGCCGGAAGAGCCTCTGCAAGAGGATTCGGCGGAGAGCTAGGCGCTGGCGCATCGTGCTGAGGGCCGGGGTATCTCGATTAAGTTTTCGGTGTGTTCATATATCGGAGATCATGGTACTGCGGTTTCGTGCTTCGAAATTCGTGGCGGTTCGGGGTTCGAGGGTGCAATTCGTGTTGGAGCTCAGAGCTAGGGAAGCTGTCGAGCCACCCAAGATTCGATACCGATGTGGGGCGGTCGGGATCTGGCAGTGGCCGGTGCGGCGGTCGGTGTGTGGTTGTTCCGCCGTGAGCCGAATTCGGTGACTTGATTGGTTGCTCACCTAGACGACTTTTTCCTCGACCTTGACACTGGCGATGAGGCGAGCCCGATTTTGCCAGTGAGACCCATTGTTGATGAGAGGGTCCTTCTCGTGTATGTGTAAGACTGGCCAGGGTAACGGTCACTAAGACATCCTCTTCCTCCATCTTACTCACCTAGTTAATTTATCCACAGGATGAGAAAACGAGGTTGAAGATGTCTTCATTATTCTCCCGGGCGGCATCAAACCCGCATGCACAATTAGCCGCTACCGCAGTCTTGTCTGGCGCGACAGTAGCATGTCTCATTCTTGGATACCAGGCATTTGAAAGAAAAGAACGTATTGAAGACTTGAAGAAGTCCATCCCTTCATCCGCTGAGGAAGCTGCAAAGGTGCATTCAGTTTGCACATCCGCTCTTTACGATCATCGACTAATTCTCGCAGCTCACCCAATTTGGCGCCGCAACTCCCCCTATTGACAAGGAGGATGCCCGCAACCAGGCTCTCGCAAGGAGGGCGCAGGCCGGCGACTTCGACGAGGAACTCATTCTGGAGCAGTTGGCTCGTAACCGGGTGTTTCTGAAGGACGAGGGTTTGCAGAAGCTCCGCCAATCTTTTGTTATCATCGTCGGCTGCGGAGGTGTCGGTTCCCACTGCACCGCCGCCCTCGCCCGCTCGGGCGTCTCCAAGATCCGCCTCATCGATTTCGACCAGGTTACTCTCAGCTCCCTCAACCGACACGCCGTTGCCACCCTCGCCGACGTCGGCATTCCCAAGGTCCAATGTCTCTACCGTCGTCTCATCGCTATCGCCCCCTGGGCCAAGTACGAACTCAAGAACCAAAAATTCGAGAAGTCCGTCGCCGAGGAGCTCCTTGCCCCTTGGTCCGAGGACGGACAGAAGCCGGACTATGTCGTTGACGCCATTGATAACATTGACACCAAGGTTGCCTTGCTGAAGTACTGCCACGACCACAAGATCCCCGTCATCTCTAGCATGGGAGCCGGAGCCAAGGGCGATCCTACCCGTGTCAACGTGGGCGATATTGGAGCCAGCACCGATGATGGACTCTCAAGAGCTACCCGTAGAAAGTTGAAGTTGCAGGGCGTCACTGGTGGAATCCCGGTTGTGTACTCGACCGAAGTGGCCGGCGAGGGCAAGGCCGCCCTCCTGCCGCTTTCCGAGGAAGAGTTCAAGAAGGGTACCGTCGGCGATCTCAGTGTGCTTCCCACCTTCAGAGTGCGAATCCTTCCCGTCCTTGGAACCATGCCCGCCGTATTTGGATACGTCGTTGCCAACCACGTCATTCTCAGCATCTCAGGTAATGCATATCTAGCCGCGCTGACTTTGACCGAACTAACGAGTCTCTAGGCTACCCTCTCGACTACGTCCCGGCGAAGAACCGTGACAAGCTCTACACCGATATTGTGGCATTCGTCCAGGGCTCAGAGACAAGGATCGTTCACCACAGATACGGCATTGAGGAGTCCAGGGGCCTCCGCATCCCCGTCTCTCTCGGCGACGCGGCCTTCTTGACCGAGGAGCTGTGGAAGGGACGCAGCGCCGTGACCGGGCTCATCAACAGACTTGTACTCGTGCGCTGGAGAAGGCCCGAAGGCGCGACGAAGCTACGGATCGGCGAGGGCGCCGAGGAGCAGAAGTGGTCCAACATTCGCTTTCGCGATCTGGTCTGCATGACGAGAGATGAGGCTCTTCGCCACGAGAAGGAGTACCTGAAGAAGGATGATACCAAGTTGGAGGACCTGTACGATGCGGATGTGATTGCCCGGATAGAGGCGAGGCTGGAGGAGGCAGTCGAGGTTGAGAAAGATAGACTCTAAACCTTTGTGAGCTTACGGCAGCTTTCTACGAATAATACCTTTGCAGTAAGTCATAAAACGTAGCCTGATATTTCATGTGCATCAATGCTGCTCATTTTACCCTCAGGGGGATGTATGTGGCTGGTGCGCAGTGGTCGGTATGGCGGTGCAACCATTCGAAGAGTGGGGAACAGTGAACTCGCGCCCAAAGCTCCAGCGTCTGCGTCGCGTCTGGTCGCGATTCCTTTCTTCTTCACCTCACTGGGGTATTCTCCCAACCGACAACCCAAAAATTCCACGGCCACAACTGGGCACATCCCGCCATCTGGCAATATTGTTTCATTTCAGTGACCTCATTGCAATTCTTTTTCGGCAGTGGAAGTCGTGGCCTTGGAATATTTTTGCGCGCTACCATGACTGGTAGCAAGAGGCGAGCCAGCTGAAATCACGGTACCAGCCGTCTCTAGTGAGATTTGGCAAAGCATGAATGCATGACGCACCAAGGCCCCTTACCGATGGCCCATTGTCATGCCTGGCATTCTCTCAAGTCACTGATCTTGTGTCCCGGCCGGTCTGTATTTCATTTCTTCCATATCTGCTTCATGATGGAGCCTTCCCCTTCACCTCAATCCACATCCAGCCTGCGATGATGACAGCTTTCACATCAAGGTTACGGGATCATCAGTGCCGCGGTTCTGCAAAGAACCCTTCACGCGATGGCAGGACCAGCACCAAAGAACAGAGATCTGAGCAGGCACCATCTGGTATGCCCAGTATGGATGTTGTTGTTGCGCTGCGGTACGGCTGGCGCTCGTTCTCGAGATCTCGTGCCGCAATGACGACAGTTTGCAAAGTCTAGAAGCATAGCGTATGAGGTCACAATCTCGCTCCCTCGAGAGTAAGATCTCTTCAAAGCATGCTTATGACACGACGTATATAGTTTTCAATCGGAGCTGGCCGGTAAGTGAAGCCCCGCGTTCGTCGAAATCAGGATCCAGCTAACAGGGAGTTGCAGATCTCGGAACTGCCGGTCAAGCGGTGGCGCAGCGAGACAATGTAGAATTGCCCGGTGATGACACGAAGTCCAAATAAGCCAAAGTTGCAGACAGCACGAGGGTACATCCAGTCACTTTGGCGGAGCCCATCGGCCGTTGTCCGTGAGAACATGAGAGAGCTAATCTGAGGGCAATTCTACAAGTCGAGGTGACAACGTTGGGCCTTTGAAGAATTTGTGATCACGCGGCTTGGTTTCTGGGGTTAATTGAAGTTAGGCTGCGATGCGATAGCCGTATATTTGAATCTGTTGGTCTGGACACGACTGATCTCGCCAGTGAGCAAGTAAATGACCGCCCTTGGGAACACCGGTCTGAGTATGATGAGGCTACGTTCCTTGGATTGGATGTGTTCCTTCTCATCCCTGGATGTGTCACCAAGCCGGCTACCAAGGCAACCCGTGGCGCCGCGGCGTAGTTGCCTACAGTCTGGAACAGTGGAATCTTAATGAGATAGAAGTTGGCTATCGAGGGGCGTGCTGTTCAAATCAGGACGAGGAGGTTGGGTCCAGTGTGGCCCAGCATTCCTTCATACCGCGTATGTTTCATGCACTTGTATCGTATACTAGACACTTATCTTTATCACTGTTTTCCTTTCCTGTCTCGTCCGATTGCATTGTTGCGAGACGTTTTGTTGGAGACAGTCGACAATGTGTATGCTGGCAAGTGAATGCATCACGAGATGTCCGAGGCGAAGATGCCCTCCGAGGTTTCTTCGGCTCTGTCAGTGCAGAGACGGCATCTCAGCGGGGTCAACGCCGTAGCGCCAGTCGAGCTATCTGCAGGCTAGGGGGTTAGCGGCTCCGGTCCCTGAAAATGGGCCCATCCCGTCGTCGCAAACGGTGACTCGATGACTTTTGCGCCGGCGAATCACAACGGTGTCTAGCGCCCAGACACCCCCCGGATATCGATGCGCTCATCTTGAGCTAAACTCAGTTCTTGCAACTGATACCCTTTAATCCGACTACGCGGGTTTTACTTGAGGACGGTTTCAAGAATAATCTGGCTCTCAATCGCCAATCATGGTTACTTTTTCCTTCCTATCCTTCAACGTCAATGGCATCTTGACCGCGCCTGGCACTGAGCTGACTGAGCCGACGACCAACACGAAGACCAAGGATCTCAACAACCAACGGCCGACTGACTGAACCCATCCACTGAAGAAGGAGACCAAGACCTGGATCGATCCGGATTAAGAACCACACGGCTATCTGGACCTTTTCCGTTCCGCCTGCTATGGACCCAACCATCGTCGCGGAGCTCGAGAAGGGTGCCGCCGACGGGGTCCCATTCCGCGCGCGCCCCAACCATGTCCACCACACGTGGGCCAAGACGTTCCACTCCCTCCCGGAGCTCTACATTCAGCCCCAGTCCCTCGAGGAGATCGAAAGGGTCGTCAACCTCGCGCGCAAGCACCGCCGCCGCCTCGTCACCGTCGGATGCGGCCACTCGCCCTCGCACATCACCTGCACCTCGAGCTGGCAGGTCAACCTCGACAACTACAACCACGTCCTCTCGGTCGACGAGTCCACCGGCCTGGCCGTCATCCAGAGCGGTATCCGCCTCTACGACCTGTGCGATGAGCTCGAGCGCCACGGCCTGGCTATGCCCAACCTGGGCAGCATCAACCAGCAGTCCATCGCCGGCGCCATCTCCACCGGCACCCACGGTAGCAGCCTCTCCCACGGCCTCATGTCCGAGGACGTGATTTCGCTCAGGATCACACTGGCCAACGGCAAGACGGAGTCCTGCTCGCGCGACGAGAACCCGTCGCTCTTCCGCGCGGCGCTGCTCTCCCTCGGCGCGCTGGGCATCATTACAGAAGTCACCTTCCGCGCCGTGCCGGCATTCACGCTGCGCTGGACGCAGACCATCGACGCGGATCGCAAGATGCTTGACGCATGGGGGAAGGACCTGTGGACGCAGAGTGAGTTCGTGCGCGTGTGGTGGTTTCCGTACACTCGCAGGGCGGTGGTCTGGAAGGCGGACAAGACGGACGAGGAGCACGTTGATCCTCCGAAGAGGAATTACGACGGGCCATTGGGTTACTACATCTACCACAACCTTCTGTACGTCGCGCAGCACATCCCGCGGACACTCCCATGGGTGGAGTGGTTCGTCTTCGGCATGCAGTACGGCTTCGGTAACGGGTCAACCACCTCCGCCGTCCAGCCCAGTCGCAAGGCTCTGTTGATGAACTGCCTTTACAGCCAGTACGTGAACGAATGGGCCATTCCGCTTCACAAAGGCCCCGAGGCCCTGCGTCGTCTGTCGTCGTGGCTTAACCACCTCACGCCGGACGACCCGGACTACGTCCCGCACAACATCCCCTTCTCGGCGGACGGCCTCTACGTCCACGCGCCGGTCGAGGTGCGCGTGAGCGACACCTCGCTGACGTCCAACGCGAGGCCGTACCTCGACCCAACACGCCCCGATGGCCCGACGTTGTACCTCAACGCTACGCTGTATCGCCCGTATCACGCGGACCCGCCGTGTCGGCAGCGCTACTACGAGGCGTTTGAATGGCTGATGAAGGATCTCGGCGGGAAGCCGCACTGGGCCAAAAACTTTATCGAGAGCGAGGCGATCGAGGCATTTTACGGGGACGATCTGGAGGAATGGCGGTCAGTGAGGGACGAGGCGGATCCGGAGGGCATGTTTGTCGGACAATGGCATCGCGAGAAGGTTCTTGGTAACGGGCCGAGGCTTGCGTTGGAGGAAGTTGAGGTCAAGAGGGGCGCGGCAAGGGAAGGCGGGCTGAGGGTTGCTGGTGTCGTGGGAGAGTCGCAACAACAGGATATCGAGTGATAGGTCACTCCTTTTCTAGAAGCCTAGAACTGACTGTTGAAGCGCCGGACGCCGTTTCGCCCCATGTCTGTCTGATAACACCACCGCCAAGTGTGAGGGACTACTCGTCGTGTGTATCGTGGGGGGCCACGCGTGGCCCCGTTGCTTGGGACTGACGCAAGCTTCACATTGCATAAGCTTACATCTAGGCATCAAAATTCGGGGAAGAGAACCGCCAGTCCATGTGCTCGGCCGCACGACCCAAGGGGCCGCCGTCGATAAGGGACGAGTGTCCAAATCGGGACCGATACGGCTGGCATCCCTCGTACAAACCTCGGCGGGTGATGATTGGGCAACGTCGGCCGTACAACCAACCCGCGAAGATGCGACGTTGTTCCCGATCGATGTCGGCATTGGCTCACCCCCGAATAGGAAGCTGGAATTCAGCGTTCCTCGGGTGCAGGTTTCTGTTGCTTGAGGATCCGGCGCGGCGTTGGATAAGACGTCTCGAGCCCTCGGAAACTGTCGATTTTTATTTCTTATTCTCTACCATGTCTATAAAGCTTGGCCGTCGGCCGCTCTGTATGACTGCTTCTGCGCATGTTTCCTCACCTGGAGCTGTGATCGATGAGCGCTTGAGAGCGATTAGCACATTACAATGAGCATCGATGACGACCAATTCGGCCCGCAGGTGCGCGGCTACTTTGACTTCACCGTGTTATTCGAGCAGAGCATCCTCTCCATCCTGCCGACCGCTCTCTTCCTTGTCCTCGCCCCGTTCCGCGTCGCTTGGCTCCTCCGCAATCATGTCTGGGTTCGATCGGGGAAGCTGTTGTGGCTGAAGCTGGTAAATTGGACCCAACTTACAGGATGCATTGCTCGTTGCAAAGATCTGACTGTGACAGGCCGCCATCGCTGTGCTTCTTTGCCTCCAGCTCGTCCTCACGATACTATGGGCCCTCTCCTCGGCCCCCGGCGCGCGAACCACCGTCGCGGAGAGCGTCCTGGGGCTCATCGAGGCCGTCGCCCTCGGTGTCGTGTCCTACGCGGAGCACAAGCGCTCCATCAGGCCGTCGGCGCTGCTCGGCGGCTACCTCGTCCTCACCATCGTCCTGGACGTTGCGCAAGCCAGGACCTTTTGGCTACGGGATGGATTGACGCCCGTCGCCGCCGTCTTCACCGCCTCGCTGGTGGCCAGGTCCGCCATCCTAGTCCTGGAAGAGACGCCGAAACGCGCGCACCTCCGTGGGAGCGAGAAGGACGTCGCCGTCGAGTCCACCACCGGCGTCGTGAGCCGGAGCCTGTTTTGGTGGTTGAACGGTCTGTTCTTCCAGGGGTTCAGGCTCCTCATCGGCCTGGAGGATCTGGGGGCCATTGATCCCAAATTCGACTCGGAGCTTTTGCTCGGAAAGCTTGACCGGGTGTGGTCCGCTAGTAAGTCTCGGTCGCGTTTCTCAGGTAAAGGGAAACATCTGACGGGTTGCAGGCAAGAAGGACGGCAGCTGGAGCTTGATCAGGAGCGCATTCTGGGCATACCGCATCACGTTCCTCGCGGGTGTGCTCCCTCGCCTCCTCTTTGCGGGCTTCACCTTTTCCCAGCCCTTCCTCGTCAGCCGGATCGTCAACTTTGTGGGAAGCCCCTGGACAGACGATTCGCGAGACGTGGCCGCCGGCCTTGTCGGGGCCACGGCTCTGACCTACATCGGACTCGCTGTAAGTCTCACCATGCACTCGCCTGGTGATTCTGAGAACCCTCTGACACGCGAGTCAAGGTTTCGCGGTGCTGGTACCAACACATGACGTTCCAGCTCGTGACCCTCTTCCGCGGCGGCCTCGTCTCGCTCATCTTCAAGAAGACACTCGACCTTGACGCATCGGCCATCAAGGACTCGGCGCCCGTGACGCTCATGAGCGTCGACATTGAAAACATCGCCGTGTCCATGACGTTCCTCCACGACGTCTGGGCCGCGGCGATCGAGCTACCCGTCGGCGTCTACCTGCTTTACCGCCAAGTCGGGCCTCCTTGCTTCCTCCTCTTGATCCCCGGAGTTGGTGAGTGGCTTTGTGCTGCATTATCTCGGTCACGCTGACTGACGAACGATCCATAGTCTGCACGGCCCTCACGACGAAGCTGTCCACGCGCATGGCGCCCGCGCGGGTCGCGTGGAACCAGGGCGTACAGAAGCGCGTTTCCGTCACGTCGTCCATGCTCACGCAGATCAAGGGCATCAAGATGATGGGTCTGACGGACCACTTCTCCGGCGTCGTCCAGAAGTTGCGCATGACTGAGCTGAAGCTCTCCGTCAAGTTCAGGATCCTCGTCACCATCCTCAGCGTGATAAGTGCGTCCCGGCCCGGCCCGAACTCCAAGGCGTTGATACTGACCCGCATCTCACAGGCGGAATCGCCGACCAGCTCACGCCCATCGTCATCATCGCCGCCGCAGTCTTCTGGACCAAGGCGGAGCAGGGCCTCAGCATCGCCGAGGCCTTCACATCGCTCTCCATCATCGTCTTGGTCTCCTCCCCCCTGGTAAAGCTGATCAGTTCCATCATGCAGCTCATGGGCGCGTTCGGCTGCTTCACTCGCATCCGGGACTTCCTGCTCCTCGACGAGATCGTCGACCGGCGGCACATCTTGACGGGCTCCTCCAAGTCCTCGCTCGACTCCTCCCACCCAGAACCCAGCCTTCGCGGCTCAGACCTGCAATCGTCCTTGCCGAGGATTGCGCAGGTGCCAAACAACGCCGCCTTCGAGCTCCACTCCCTGAATACCAAGACCGGGCCGGCCTCGCTCGACAACGGCAAGCCTCTCGTGGTCCTCACTGACGCAACAGTCGTCTTGAAGGACGGCACCGAGATCCTCAGAGACGTGACCCTCACCCTCCGACGGGCCACCGTCTCTATGCTTGTCGGGCGTGTGGGCTGCGGCAAGTCGTCCCTCCTGAGAACCATCCTCGGCGAGATCGGCGCCTCGACTGGCAGCGTGGTGCTCCACACCTCCTCCGTCGCGTTCTGCGACCAGTCCGCCTGGCTGCGCAACATCACCGTCAGGGACAACATCATCGGTCAGACTTCGTATGATCCGGCTTGGTTCTCCGCGGTTGTTCGCGCGTGCACGTTGGACGAGGACATCGCCCTGTTCCCCAAGGCCGAAGATACCATTGTCGGCACGGGGGGCGTGGCCCTGAGCGGCGGTCAGAAGCAGAGAGTCGTAGGTATTGCCACGATGCTTCTCCTCTTACAGATAGCTAACGTGTATGAAGGCACTGGCGCGCGCCGTGTACTCCCGGAAGAAGCTGCTCCTCCTCGACGACGTATTCAGCGGTCTGGACAACTCAACCTCCAAAGCCGTCTTCCAACGTCTGCTAGGTCCCGACGGTCTCCTCCGCCAGGCCGGCACGACGGTGTTTCTTGCAACCAACCACGGTAGACCCATCCCCTCGGCCCATCTCGCACCCCCTTCAACGAGACTAACATGTTCCGCTTAGTCAACTTTCTCCCCGCCGCCGACTGCATCACCATGATCCAAGACAACGCCATCCTCCACAACCAGATCTCGTTCGCCTCCGTCCCGCGCTCCGTCTGGGGTCACCTTGCCGAGGATGTCAAGGGTAAAGCCCCCGAGCACAACGCCACCGAAGGGGTCAAGAAGCCTGCCGGGGGCTCGAAGCCGTCAAAGGTAGAAAGGCCGACAGCGACACCGCGGGCAACGGAGGCCGAGCTCACGCGGCAAACGGGCGACATGGACTGCTACCGCATTTACTTCAACTCAATTGGCTGGCCCATCCTGACCGTGTTCCTGTTTCTCATCGTCCTCTTCGTGGGCTGTACGAAGATGCCTCGTGAGTTTCTGCCTTCTCTGCTATCGTTTACTTTTTTGGGCAGCATGGCTGACGAGACTTGTAGAAATCTGGCTACGTATCTGGACCGAGAACGGCACGAACGACCGTCCGGCGATGCACTTCGGCATCTATCTCATGTTCGGCCTCCTCTGCATCGTCCTCAACGGCGTCGCCGTCAGGTAATGCCGCATCAACCCCGACGAGAACGCCGCCAGTACGCTAACTCAACGGTCAAGCTTCTGGATGCTCCTCGCGATCCCCCGATCCGCAAACCATCTACACCAAACCCTCCTCGAAGCCGTTCTCGCGTGAGTCCACCTTCCTCTCCCCCTTCCCTCCGGCGGATCTAACCCGACTTCCCGGCCCCAGCGCCCCCCTATACTTCTTCACCACCACAGACAGCGGCGTAACCCTCAACCGCTTCAGCCAGGACATG
>JAIMZG010001470.1:0-19487 GCA_020466075.1 Colletotrichum coccodes
TCCTCGATCGATACCTGGAACACATCTATGACCTCGAAAAGACATCGACAACCAGCCCCTGGGACCTAGAAGTTTTGCTGACACAGTGGGAAGACTCCCTCGACCTCAACCTTCGGCGAAGGATCATCCGCGGCGGCTACAGTCTCGACATTCCAGGCTCTGCGAATCTCCGCCTGGCCTACCTTTACATCAAGCTGCTCCTTCGCAAGTGGGAGCTCGACGCGGAGAAGGCGGCCAACGCGGACCATAGCTCCTCGATCCCGATGCGGTGTTATCTCGAGGTCCGCCGGGCCGCCGAAGAGATCGTCCTCCTGGTCCAGGAGCTGAAGGATCCCCAGCTCGGCGACTATTGGCTTCCTCTGCTCACTTTCGCGTTCACGTCCACGACCAAGTTCCTGGTCCGTTGCGCGCTGGAGACGGAGAACACCGTCAGCGGGATAACCAACAGCATGTCGCTCAAGCTGGCGCGCGATCTCATCAGCGCGCTGCAGGTGCATCGCCAAAAGGCATGGGATGTCGGAGACTTATGCATTGCTCAGTACTCCGACGTGGTTGAGAAGCTGGCTTCGTCCACATCAAGTACAAGCTTTGCGCAGCAGCCGGTAGACATGCCTGACCTGCAAGAGTACGTATCGACGAGTGTGCCGGACATTGATGAATTGTTCCCAAGCCTATGGGACATGTTCGGCACTGCCTAAGTCCCCGCCCTCGCCGGCAGGACGACAACTTCAATGCACACCTCATCACGAGAAATTCCGTAGGGCTTAACGACAGTCGTCAGCTTGATCTGGGAAGCAGCTACGACATTTGTCACTATTGGGCTCGAAGCCGATAGCGGTCCGAAACCCGACGGGAATAAGATTGACGGATCGCTCCGACGGACTACTCCGTCCCACCACACCAAGTTGGATAGAATGCATCCGTCTCAACTACACATCACATCAACCTCACGCTGCTTTGCCATCGCAGTCCGTTTCAACGAAGAGTTGTAACCATGATTGGGCGCAAACGGTCACTGAGTTTCACCTCTATAACAGCACAAGCGATTTTACGAGCGCGCCCATTCCAACATAGCGACTTGGCCCGGTTTTCAAGCTCGGCAGCAACCGTCAACTCGTCCATGGCATCAGAATCATCGACCCAACAGAGGGTCGCGGTACTCTACCAGGCAATTGAATCGCCTTTCATCAATGGCGTCCGGAAGCCGATGAAACCCGGCGGTCAGTACTGTTGCGCTGTCTTTCCCGACCCTGGTTTCGCTGACACGTCGCAGGATACCGGGACTCTGGCGCCGACATTGCTTACAACCTTCGTACCAGCAAGTCTGTCGAGTCGGTCTGCCCGGTATCTAACCCCTCTCCAGCGGCGGATTCGGATTGGTGCTTTCCAGACACTGAAGAAGGGATATTGGATGCTGTCGAGATCGGCGCGACACATCTCTGGGCCAATACTATCCTATTCGCTTCTCATCCGCTGCAAACCTCGACAGCACTCGGTAAACTTCAGGATACGCTCAAGGTCGTCAGCCATGGCCCTCTTGTCGTTGAGCAATACGACGACAAAGAGCTCGTCAACAACCTGCTCCGCCGCACCGGCGGCTTCACGATGCCTCGCTCCTGGACGATCCACCACGGTCCCGCCTTTGCTGCCAAGCTCCGCCAGGAAAATCTTCCATTTCCCGTCGTAGCGAAGCCAATCCGTGGACGGGGCAGCCATGGCGTTCGAGTGTGCCAGCACCTGGAAGACCTCATTTCCCATGCCGAGGTCCTCTTCAAGGAATCGCCAAGCATCATGCTAGAGGAGTACCTCGCTGGCGAAGAGGCCACAGTCACGGTGATGGGCCCGAATGACGAGAAGAGCGAGTACTGGTCTCTTCTCATCGTCACCCGCTTCAATCACCAGAACGGCATCGCCCCGTACAACGGTGTGGTGGCCGTCACTGCTAACTCAAGGGTCATTACAAAGGAAGAGGAGAGTGATCCGGCATACGGACACATCTCGAGGGAATGCGAGAGGGCAGCCAAGGTTTTGGGCGTCGATTCACCCATCCGGATCGATGTACGGCGCTTTGATGGCTCTCCCGGGTCGAAATTTGCTTTGTTCGACGTGAACATGAAGCCGGTAAGCTCCTTTGAGAATCTCAAATCGCACCGTGGAGGTTGTCTGACAGAAAACCCCAGAATATGACCGGCCCTGGTAGACCTGGACGAGACGACCAGGCCAGTCTGACGCTCATGGCTGCTGAAGCTCTGGGATGGGACTACCCAGAGCTGCTGAGGCAGGTCCTGAATACGTCGTCTACGTTGAGGGCTCTTAGGGAGCGGAAACCAAAGGAGTATTGACGCCGGAAGAGCGCAAGGAGTAGATTTGTCATAGATCAAATAGCATATGAACGTTGAAAAGCGCCTGCCCAGCTGCTAAGTCTAGACGAGAGACGAAGAGCCACTCTGGACCATGAGCTTCGGTCGAATTACGCATGAGTGGTACGCATAGGAAGACCGGCAATGGTCAATTACCGCGATTGATCACAATGAGAAGGAGAGAGTCGACACGTATATCACCAGTTGATTGCGTTTGTTCTCACGAAGCTTTGGCTGCGAAATAATGTAGCCCTATGCTACCGATCATCACGACTTGATGCTTCTTCATGCGTCACCTTGAGGATTCCCAGTTACGTTCCAATGCCTCCTAGACGCCTTGCTCAAATCCCCGTGTCCAGCCTTCCAAAAACGATGAATTTTCCGCGTAAGCCAAACCGAATCCAGGTTTCTTCCATAGTACAACCCAGAGACCGGAGTCGGGAATGCGGAAAACGAAAAGTTCAGCCACGGCGGGTCACGATAGGAACAGTGTCGACCTCGGCGAAGGTATACTCGATTTCGGGAGTCTCAGTCTGGATAGCAGACGAGTTGACGGTGGTCGAGGGGGACTCCTTCTCGGTTGGGATGGGGGTGGGGTCCATGAGGCTGGTGATGGTGACCAAGGTGACGATGTCCTCGATGCGGGCAGTAGGAGTTGCCTTCTTGGTGGCGATGAGCGTAGCGTCCATGAGACTGGTGATGGTGGTCAAGATAAGAACGGGTTCAGTGGTGGTTGAAGTGGCCTCCTCGGTCGCAGTAGGAGACATCACACTGCTGATGGTGGTCAACACCAAGACGGGCCCAGTACCGGTTACAAAGGAAGGGGGACGCATGGTAGCGCACTGGGTCGGGCGGTAGCCAAGAATCTGCTGGCCGCAGATCTTCCACCAGTACTCGTGGTATCTCCAGGGAGCAGAGTCGGTGGTCGTGGGAGAAGCCACGGAGGGGCTGGTGGGGTTAGGCATGTCGGGCATCTGGGTGCGCTTCATGTGCAAGCCCTCATCAACATCGACACAGATGATGCTGCTGTGGACGGGGTCAAACCGGACGACACAGTCTTTGAGCGTCTGCTTGCCCTTGGTCTTTGTGGTCGAGGTCTGAAGGGTTGCGGGAGCCGCCTCGACGTCGTTCATGCGGATGATGTAGGGATCGATGGGGGTGCGAACGTGATAACGAGTAGTAGGCCAGAAGGTGTCCACTTGGGCGTGAGTGGGAACAGAAGCATCCGAGACAGCGGATCGAATGCCAGCAACGGGGCCCAGGAACTTGTCGATGGGGCCCTGAATGTTGTCAAAGTGATGAGGGCCAACGCCGTAGACGACGCCAGTAGAGGCAGCACTGGCTTGAGCCTCGGTGACAGCCATGTTGGCCATGTTGGCGTTGTCGACGACGAGAACACCGTTGACGTTGGCGGCAAGAGCGCCAGCGAGAGTGATGATGATGCAGCTCTGGAGGGAATAAGTGAGCTTCACGATCGTAGAGCGCGCAAAAGGCGCACGAGGGTCGCAAAATATTGGGACTTACCTTCATCGTGGCGGTTTGTGAGTGATGGCTTTGATGCTTGAAGAATATCGCTTTCAAGAGAATAGAAAGGCTGTTTTTGTTGTACGGTTGAAGTTGAGATCGTGGGTCTTTTTTTGCGTTGTTGGTTTGTATGGAAGAGATGGATATGTAGAGATGAGATGAGTTGTTGATGAGACAAAAGAGGTGGGACAAGGTGAGGGCGAGGCAAGCCAAGAAAGGAAACAAGCGAAAGGGCTGCCTCTCTTTCCCTTTTATTTTTTCCCGGCAGGCTACGAGAGTAAAAGCAAGAGGCAGGCGCGAGGGAAACAAGTGATCTGGTATTCAGATGGAATACGCGCCTTGTTGCAGTAGTGTGGCTGTCGGGGTTCACGTTGGGTCCTGTGAGAGGAATGAGGTAGTAACAGTCTTGTATGAGCTCAGGAAGAAATTACGTTCCTTCCCGAAGTAATTCACTGCTTTCTGGTGATTTGAGCTATCAAAGGGGCTCTCTTGGTTTATCTTTTGTTGAAGACGATGATGTGAACTTGGGTCTGTTTTGATGTTGGATGAACATTTTCATATTCCAACATGCCTTCCTTCAGCCCCTATGCATCAGCTCATTTTGCGTCAAAACAATTTGCCCAGAACTTCGACACAATTCGATTTTGCTCTCGTAGAAAAGTAATGCTGTGAGTGTATCTCGTCTCCAGGAATTGGGCTGTGGCTAATTTGGGCCACGATAGCGAGCTGCAAAAAGATTCTAGGGAGCAGACATGGCCAAATGTTTTGGAGGCCAGTTGCAGCGAAATAGCCAATCGTGAGCCTTGGACCATTTTTTCAGTCCACTTTACAACGCTCAACGTGCTGGACCCGAGGTTGTGCACCCCATCTTTGGTGAGGAACGGCAGGGCAACTCAACAGCATCAGATTCCAAGAGACTATATCATGATAACAGAAGACCCATTATATGGACAAAGTTATTTTAAGGTTCCAGGCTGTTGGTTGGTGTCCGTACCTGTGAGTGCCAGTCGAGCGAGTCCAGACAGTTGCAGTGGTTTCCCGCCGGCCTGATGTAGCGCCATCCTGCTTTTTTGAGATGAGCCAAGAAATCCCTACCCGCTGCCGCTCTATCTGCTTTGGATGAAGTCTGCATCAGTATCAATGACCATAACTGAGTTGTCTAGATTCTTGGCTCGTATTCACACAGAGCGCCACCGCGGGGCGCCACGGTACAGGCCCGAGCGGTTGGGTAAGCATCTCCCACATGCAGGAATCTTTCCCTTCGTGCATGTATCTCTCCGTTGATCACCTTGGCATGCGCCAGACAAGGTAGCCGGTTGCACACCCACCATATCTTGGCTGGCAAGGTAAAAATCTTAGCCAGGAGCAAGAGAGAAGTCTTTGTAAAGCTTTCTGGTTCATCTGCAGCATCGTGATATGATCCCTTCGGTCGACTGTCGTAGGGTTACGCCAAGCTTTTCAAAACCTAGCGCTGTCCGTTCCGCTTTCCGCTACGTTCGACTGACCAAGATTTTCAACGTCGGCTGTCAGTTCGGTCTCCGAGGCCGAGTCAACGACTCAGCAGAACCAGCCATGAGATGGCAAGCCAAGACAAGCACAGGCCATATATAAACGACGAGGTCCACCGCCATTTGAGAGTCATGCTGCCTCCTCGGCCCTTTTCCGCCTCGAGAGCCGTACAAGCTCCCCCTTTAGCACCTCATCCACAAGAGCCCGACCAGGCTGAACCGCGAGATCTCATACTTCTGGTCGGGCCTTCCCGCGCCCGAAATTTCGCTCACATCCAAGTGTAGGGGTGGGCAATCTACGAACAGTGGCGATAACATGGCCCAGCCCCAATCTGTCGTGTGTCATCTTGATCAAAGTTCTGTTCTAGTAAGGGGGCTTTGGATGAACGACACTAATACTCTAAGCTAAGATTGTGCCTAGCCGTCATAATCAACCCTGCCCACTTCTCAGAAGACATTGCCCAATGCCGGACAAGAGAGTAGGGGGTTTGTCAATAAAGTTGTTTGTGGGGTGTAGAGCTGCATCATCTCCGCAACGCCGTTCAAGATCGGCCCTATCAGCACCCAAGTGACGATCAGAGTAGCTATTGTTGGTGTGAGAACCTCCTAGTCTCCGCACATCATCAACCTCCTACCATAGTACTATTGGTTCCCCGTTCTCCAATTCCCGCAACGCTGCTATTCTTAGGCCTTTTTTTGGGGACCTGCTAGGTCGAAAGGACTCGCACTGCACAGCTGCAGTGATGGGCCCCAGGCAAGAAGAGGCATTGTCTGGCCATTGTCCGTAGCAACATGCATGCAGCGGGAAGAGGGCATCGCTGCATCATGGACGACGGGCGACTCGTGGGTGTTCCACCTCGTCCGAAGCCGGACTTCTTCCCGCCATGTGGTTGGTTCCTCGTCAGGGATATCAAACAGGGATGTCTTGTCTCGGCGGGGTAGACGTCCATGTCGCCAAGACAAAACCAGATAGGTCGACCTTCGAAATTTCTCTTTCACGCCTCACCGACCTTACTCCGCACTCTCTCCGCGCCCATCTACAGGCGCCGGTCAGGAAAACGCCGAACTGACAAGTCCCTGGGTCCACAGTGGCGTCCCGTAGGCCAAACGTCATCGCTCATCGCCGCGCGCTCCCACGTCCCTCGCACAGGAGCAGCAGATTATGATCCAGAGCTGCCAAGCCCTCCTAGCCTCATGGCCGTAGACGAACTGAATCAGGACGGGAAGCAGCATAAAGAAGCTTCCCGTCCCGTCTCTCCCGACGCTGGCGCCGAGCCATCATCTACCACCGGCCCTCGTTACGGCTTCTCTCAATTCTTTGACGGTCTAGGCCTCTCCAGCGACGGCTTCAACCTCCCTTCGCTACAGCAGGTCGTTCTCTGGTTCCAAGCCGCGAGCATGTCTCTCCTCGACGTCGATCTCCACGCCCTGGCGACGGGCGGCGCGGGCTACCTCGCCTCCATCAACGCCGCCAACCTCAGCACGCCCGCCATCTCGCTGCTGTCTTACCAGCCCTCGTTCGCGGACGTCATTGGCGCCAACGCCACGGCCCGCAAGATCGCGGACCTAGACTGGCAGGCTTTCCACGAGGGCGGTGTCTACAACAAGAAGGACAACACCATGTACATCTCGTCCAACTACCAATCTCTCGCGGACAACATCAACATCACGATTCTGTCCCTCGATGACCTCTCCATCCGCAGCACCCAGTTCCCGGACCTCGCCGAAGCCAACGGCGGCTCATCGTACTACCCGCCCGGCGCCGACCAGTCCGCCACGCCGCCGATGCAAGTCTGGTGCGACCAGGGCGACTTCGATGCCTACTCCAAGCTCCTCGCCGTGGACGTCAACACGAACAAGTCGGAGCCGCTGATCATCAGCTTCAACGGCCGCAACTTCAGTGCCGTGAACGACGTCAGACAGCACCCCGTGACGGGCGACCTCTGGTTCACGGACGCCGAGTACGGCTTGTTCCAGCACTTCCGTGGGGAGTCTCAGCTTCCCAGACATGTGTACCGCTTTGAGCCTTCGACCGGCCTTGTTCAGGTCGTCGCCGACGGCATCCAACAGCCCAACGGCATCGAATTCTCTCCGGACTACAAGACTCTGTACATCTCCGACACGGGGGCGCAGCGGTACGATGCTAACCTCACCCGCCCGGCCACCATCTATGCCTACGACATCGTCGGCAACAAGAGGCTCGCAAACAAGCGCATGTTCGCCTTTGCAGACAACGGATTCCCCGACGGCGTGCATACCGACACTGACGGCAACGTCTGGGCTGGCTGTGGAGACGGCGTGCACATCTGGAACCCCGACGGAATCCTGCTTGGCAAGATCCACCTGGGAGAGACCTCGAACAACTTTGCCTTCGCGCCAGGCAAGGTCTTTGTGTTTTCCAACTACAGACTCTGGGTGGTCGAGGGTATCAAGGCGCTTGGCAGGGAGGTTTGCAAGGACTTTGGCGCCGATAGTGACCCGAGATGTCGCAAGTAAGGAGCCACAGCTGGTAGGCGTAGCATGTAGCTTGGTTGTTTTTAAATACCAGTGTCACGATTCAATGATACCGCGCAAAGTTGCAAGATGGGTACCAAGTGCTGTCATCAACAATCCTCCCGGCTCAATGTGAGTGTGATGCTCTCAGGCTCGGTATTTACAATGGCTCCAGTTCGACCAAATCCCGCGGGGGCTTAGCAGTATCGAGAGAGACGACAGAAAAACCGCAGGAATCAGAGATACATTGGCAACAGAGGTGATGGCGGAGGTGTATGGCCTTGAGGTTGTCCCTGACAATCCATCACCCGCGTCAGCACAACAGTCACTCTGTGCACAAACTGTCGCTGCGGCACTTGTATTGATACCGCAATCGACGACAGGCAAGTGTGCTGCAAGTCGATGTCGACCTAGACAGCGGCAGAGCTCGGTGTCTCTCGTGTGTCGGAGCAAGTTGATTGGAGCTTCGACGCCACCACATCGTGATGGTTGTACGCGCTGACGTCAAGGTTCAATTCAAAGTTGGTCAAGATGAAAGAAGGACTCCGAGAGTGTGACGATAAAATAGCCGGTGCTGCTACTACATGTTGTATTCGGTCGGGTCTGAGAACAGTCAGGCTTCCAGCAGTCTTGTGTTCACGGACTGTAACACCGCGATCAATTAGCATTTGCTTTTTGGTATCCGTACGCCTCAAACCTATGTTGGATTCATGCCATTTCCGCGGCTAGGTGCAGGGATGGCAAGTTCGGATAGTCGTCGAGGTTGACAAAGCCGCGGATGAACTTCAGCTCCTTTAGGCCAAGGCGTCAGATTTTTAACTTGTTCTCGTAGTCAAAAGAAGTGTTGGCCGTGAAGATCAGGTAAAGCCAGCTGGCTTTCGAATTACGTGAGTTCCCAGCATGGGCGAGCTCATATTAAACAAACATATCGAGAGCAATTGTGCCAGTAGTGGCGCTGAGATAGATAACCAAACCTCGCTTTGGCGAGCTGTATTAGCAGAAGTGAAACCATTGGCAACCTTGGCATTAGCGTGCTGCTGATCAAGTGATAGCTCGGAGACGAGCTCCAGCAAGCCCATAACCAAGGCATAAGCTGCCTGGCCGAGCAAGATTATTGTCTTGTATCATCTGAACAAACCAGGACGAACCAGCGCACGTAAGGTGGTTGACCAAACAGACAGGCCCGTGACCCTGTTACGAGACTTTTTGAAGTAAGGGTCCATGATAGGGTCAGATGTCAGGCTCGTCCGAATCGTAGCACTTCGAGGACGAAGCATAAACTCGATTCCAAGGGCGTCATGATATTTTGGCAAACCGCGTGTTTTTTGGAGCCGCCATGGTGGTTAAAAAGCCTTTGTGGGCGCGTTTAAACTTTCAAACTCGTGAAAAGGTCAAGAACAAGTGAGAGGCAATTTCGTCCCGACCGGGTGCGACCGAACTTGATGGAGAAAGATGAACCTGAAGGCGAGATTATTGCTTCGTTGGTGGCATAGGTGTGGAGAAGAGGTCTGCTGCGGTGAAATAGCCGAGATCTTATACCTGGATGAAACAAGCTGCTGCCGGATGGGAAGGGTGAGCATGGAAAAAGTACTTTAGCAGAAGCGGCTGGCTGCTTAGCAGGAGGGGTGAACAAATTGGCAACAGGGCAGGGATCAAAGAAATGCTGTGATCTAAGGGAAGGTAGTGTTATGAAGGGTAAGATTGGAATGAAGTTATCTGAAGAGGCCGAGCTCGACAAGATGGTAAGAACATCTTCCAAGTTAAATTCAGAGTAAGTAATAAAGAAAGGCAGCTACTGGTCATAAGAGGTGAAGTAAGCTGCGGGTAGATGTTGAAACTGGACGCACCAGGAATATACTTCACCGGTCCCTCTTGTGCAACAAAGTCAGGCTGCTTAGAGGGAAGGTAGCTTTGGGTGAGTGCGTGAAATGTGCTAAACTGTGAGATTTTGACGACAGGAATTTTCTGCTGACTGCAAGGGAGTGGAAGAATGATGTGGGAGAAAGCGATATATTCCAAGCAAAGCGCTCCACCGTTCCGTGGTGACGGAAATGCTAGTTTGGTGGTGGGGAAGACGTAGTATGAAAGGTAGAAAGGTGTGTTTGGTGAATCGTCAAGATGAAGTTTTGCCCAAAGCTCTGAGCGGGTGGGTGTGCAGACGCAGAAAGGGCAGAATGGTTATACCCCCTCCGTGAAATTAACTTCAATCATATAACCGTGTGTAGCATCGATGTTGCGTGGACAAAGGCTGGCGCGGAGAACGCGAGGATCTATACGATTTTGTGTACCTGAGGTGAATCCGCAATCAACCAGGAAAAGCCGACACATATCCAGCATAACCTAGCAGATGACGGATTGTAAGGTGGATATGTGCTGATACTCAGCTTTCGAGGGTTCGCTCCGGGACGCAGCATGCGAATGGAGTCAATGGAGAGTATGCATATAGCCATAAATATTTCGGATGAATGTCAAAACGTGGAACATGTGTCTTGGTCTTGAAGAAGAGCGGATTGGTTGGCAAGATAGAGCGAGTGAGATAAGTACTCAACCTCACTGTGTTTCGGGTGTCAGGAACGGACCAAAACAGGAAGCTCAACCACACTTAAGGAGAAACAAGACGGTTAGGACGTTACGGCATAGTTCTCTGTGCTGGATAATACAGTGCTGGAAACTCAAAAAAACCTGACCAGTCGGCATGATGGCGGTGACTTCCAAGGTGAACTGCCAAGCCTTATTTATACGATAATACAATCAACTGCATGCAGATGAATGTTTGTGTATGTTTAGTTACACGAATGTCATGATCATTTGTGCGTTCATCATATGGGCTTGCGAGTTAAAACGCGTGTTGCTACTTTGAACAGCAGTAGTAATCTTTCAGTGAAAAGCTCACTTGCTCATCCCGCCTACGGCCCCTCACTGCAGGTCGCGTGAGATAGGGAGGCAGGTGATTGGCTTGCACTTCAACGATGCAGTGTCTATCTTGCTGTGACTTCTCGAACCTGGAAGGATGTATGTAACCGTGTTATTTCGTGAATAAAAGGGTCAGAGGTGGAATTTTAAACATGTAGGCAAGAATGCAAAACGACGAATATCGTCAATTCCCACCCGGGCCCAAAAACGCACATGTACCTGGATAAGAGATTACGACCATGTAGTAAAACAATGCCGAAAGCGGGACGTCAATGACGTCGATGAATATTCCTTACACTTGTATTTGATGCCGACTAGAGGCAGTCCATAGAAGGGCCAAGATACTCACTGGCTTTGCTTTTATGTGGAAAGAGAGCTTCAGCCTCCAAGTTCCCCTTCCCGATATCATCATCATCTCCTAAAAAGCAGCGGACAACGACAGAATCTTACCAAAGTATATTCTTTGGGTCTCAGACGACGAGGCCTTGATATCAAAAAGCCCGATGGAATCCCTGCTGTGACACCACGACACCTCTGGCGCCGTCTGGGCACGCATTATCATTGCGCAGCGTTTCCAATCAACATGAGATGGCAGAAGGACAACCCAATCTGATGAGCCGGATCTAGGCAAAACCCTGCGGTAGCTCGTGGGTTGATAGGACCGATCATCAAGCAGCGCAGGTAGCATCGAGCCTCGATGCCGCTTTCAACAGAACCCTGCAATCCCATTCGACCATCAGGTTGCATCTAACTGCTAACGGTCGGCTTAAAGAAGCCAGGGTAAGATGCTACTAGTCAAGAAAGGCCGAGACTTGCTCGCTTCTTAACCGCCAACAGCTTTCATGTAAAGTCCTGCTTAACGCCGCCCAAGGACATTGCTCGAGGTAAGATAAACTAGAGAGAACTGGGTCATCACAAGATCATTGTATAGACGGTTAAAGGTTGGGCCCTCCAGCAGAATACACGCCTCCGCTGAACAAGTGATCGATACGTACTCGGTGGGTCAGCCTGGCCTAGCCACGAAATGTTTCCCTAATAACCATCATAATGCTCAACGGACTTTGCACCATGCATAGAATCTCGTGGGATTCTTATCCACAAATGGACAAATTGCATCAACAAATTTCGTAGGTAGTGTTAACCTTTCAAGACGTTGCATGAAAGGCAGTTCTAGTTCTTCGAGAGCCTCACGCTACGTTCGCTTCTCCAAATGGCTAAGCGTTTGTCTAGTTACCAAAACAGAATGATACCTGACAGAAGCATCTATATTCTCGTGGACGTGCAATTTCAGTACATGAAAGACCATTTTGTTCCCTAATCCAGTCGTCAGTCCGAGTCTGCATGTTGCACTTTGGCACCGGGAAAACAGCTGTTAAGATCGTGGCTTCGCTCCAGGAATTACCAACTCCTCGTCATGCAGAGGCGAAGCTTTTTACACAAGCGGTCGCCGATCTGCAAACCATTCAGTCGCTCCGGCTCTTAAAAAAAAAAAAAGAGTTCAGAGACACCCTCAGACCGCGTGACTGAACTATCCCGGGAAGAGGCCATATTCTAGGTTCGGTGTTGCAGCCAGCAAGGATGGGCGTGCGCATCCGAGGGTGATGCAGCCAGAACCCCAATCTTAGGCATGGTGGTTGTCGACGGTCCGTCTTTGCTTAGCAGAGCGAAACACAGAGTGAAACTCACCATCTATCGTCCATGGCATAAGTCAACGTAGCTGGCCCCGGGACCCACCCAGAGATGGCTTCAAAAGCGACCAACACCATCTCACACTGCTACCACACAAGGCTCCTCTCACCCAGGCCATGAGACACAGCAAAGGCGGCACGTGGTGTGATGACGACGACCTGGACGAGCGGATATGCGCGCAATATAAGTTCTCGCAGAAGGTACCCGCATCACAGGGCATACCGACACAAATCAGACTCTTGAGCATATCGGACGATACCCTCGCAACGGTTCATGGCGACCGCAGCGTGCTTATTTGGGACCTGCTGCACAACGTATCACCCCAGCAGATCAAAACTGACATCGTAATGGACTACGTAACCGGCATTGCGATCTCCCCTACGAGCAGCAACGTCATCGCGCTCGCGTTTACGCTGGGGACTGCGCACGAGGTTTGGACGTTCAACTGGGTGGACCGGACCGCCGAGGCCAAATTCACAACGGGAGTGGATTTCCATACTCTTCAGTTCTCACCAGACGGCCGTCTTCTCGCGTGGATATCGGCGGGTTGCATCGATGTCTGGGAAACGATCATCAACACGCACGTTCTAACCATCCGAGAAGGCAAGAAACAAACGAATGGACTGCCGACAGCCAGGTTTGCGTTTACACCGGAGTCAAGTCGCATCGCAACAGTCGATCGGTCAGGGCGATTGACCACCTGGGATGTAGCGACGTGGTCATATATCGGCGAATCCAAGCCGAAAAAGGCGTGGGACGACGACGGACGAGAAGCGGTGCAGCTTGCCGCCAGCAATGAGCGCGTCATGGTGGTCTCCCACGAGGTGGAAGAGCCACGGATATGGAGGTTGACGACATGGTGGCCGCAGAACGGCAGCAGGGCAGAGCTCGAAATGAATGGTTGCGTATACGGATGCGTCCCTCGGGGTGGCAGATTCGTTGCGATGGTGCAGTCGGACGGCGGGAAGCTTCGGATTCGCGATTCGTATAGCGGCGTCTGCCTCGACCAGTCGACTCAGGGCATAGCGAAAGCTGGCAAGCCGCCGTCGGTGATTATAGGGGCGATCGCGTCGAATGGGGAGATCATGGTGACGCAAACTGTCAACGGGCGAACGACGATGTGGCAGTTGGTGGCCTCCGGATAGGGCTCGAAGCGCGCATGGCGCACGGCGTTGACGACGCGACTCGCGATACCCTAGGGCTCACTGTTTGGAGACGTATGTACCAAAGCGGGAAGGAGCCGGTAACGGTGATGACTGAGCAAAGATACGGAGAATCAAGACTCGCTAGAGACCATGAGGTAGACTTGACAGTGAATAGACGCTGGAGGATAACCCGGTCGCCGTCCCGAATGTTGAGTATCAGGGTCCAATCTGCGATAAGAAAACCATCCAACCCAGCTGAGGATGATCAAGACGCAACCAAGCGCGGTATTTGAATATAAGCCATGGGTTTCCACCTTGAGATATCATTCAGAGCGAGTCTCTTTAATGGAAGGGTGGCCGAGTTGGTTATGGCGCCAGGTTAAGGTCAGCTTAACATCTGTTTCCTGGTGGGGCAACCCGCGCGAGTTCGAGTCTCGTCCCTTTCATTTACGTTTTGCGAGTTGGAACTGAAGATCTCCGTGGACATGATCCTTTTGGGCCTGCGATGCCAGAGCGTGCTTGGTGCTATTCTCGCCGATGCGCCTTTTTCCTCTCGTCGAGTCCAAGGAAACCGTTAGTGCTGCCGGACGGACCAGTGAATGGGGCGGAAACGGCTCAGAGTGGGCCTATCGGATACGAGGGACCTGTGAGAAGTTTGCATGGGTGGGGCCGTGACGGACGAGACGCCGTTGGCCAACCAGGGACGGTATTTCGCAACGCACAGACCATCTTGTCGCCCGACTCATTCCCGAGCGTGGGACCGGCTCTGACATTCATCTGCCCCATTCCGGGCGTCCTCCGACCGATCACAGTCATTGTTGAAGTGGTTGAGCTACGCTAGCGGCCCACGCAGATGTTACACTCGCTGAAATTGTTGGAACGCGCCATCATTAAACAAAAATTGCGCTGGTGCAGCCTTAGCTTCGGGGGCAACGGGGGACCCAAGCGACCCAAATAATACCATACAGGGGCATGAGGAACCTCCAATTATGTGCGGTGCACCGGAGCGAAACGCGCTGTTTGCCCTGGAAGTTGAACCAACGGCAGGAAAATGTGGAAGGAGGCTCATCGCTGCTCTGGTGGGTTGTGGTTGTGATCTTTTGCGTTGGACCTTGGCTGCCCAGTTGTTGGCGATTCGGTGGATTCGAGCTACTTGGAAAGCAGAGCTTTGTCTTCCTCTCCATGCGGACTTGCTTTGGTTCGTAAATTCGGTGCATCGTATCCTCTTCTGCGCGTCTTTCATTCCCTCTCGTGCTTGTTTCTCGGACCCCATCGAATGCCGTAGACTGTGATCTTGTGCCGCACGACCGGGTATTTATTCCCACTGGAGCTCAAAGACTGCCCGCCTGCTGCCCGACGTGCAAAACGTGAGACTTGGAGTCTTCTCCGACGGCCGACCACGTGAGCGGGGAAGACGGTGTCGTCTCCGGGTGCATCGCTTGACAGATGCGTTTGCCGTTGACGTGGTACAGAGAGGAGACGAGATTGTGACTATCGCACTCGATCTGCTGCCGTATCTCGCGCTGACGACCTTTGCGCGGATGGAGCATGGTCTTATCACCGGCGATAGGCGTCTGCTGTTCCGCCAGCGCCTAGGCAATCGAGGGCAGCAAGGGGGATATCCAACCGTGCCACCGTCACTCCTAGCCCCCTTGCTGACCTTTGAGATAAGCAGCAGCAACCCGGCGTTGCTACGTCCCCCACGCAGGAGGGCCCCTATTCGCCTTCACCGAGTGGACATGTTGATGGTTACGGTCTGCATAGTCCCAATAAACCAGACCGGGGCGGAAGAGGAGGTTGTGCTTCCCCAATCCCTGGTCTCCTTGGCCCGTGAAGGAGGCATGTATTGGCCGGCGAATGCCCGATCTGTTGGGGCAGACACTGGAGTGCTTTGATACATCTTGGCCAAGAAAAGCTCGGGGCCTCGTGATGTCGGTTTCACGATCTTCGTTGCCGCCCCCGTAGAGATCAAAGTAATGGCTTGTTTCGCCTAGGCTCTGACGGTCAATCTTGTTAGGTCGGGGAAGAGGTCGTGTGATCCGCGTGGGATTGCTTTCCCGAATAAGCAGAGACCGGTAGTTGGTGATGCGACCAAGATTGTTAGTCGTCGGCACGCCTATCGCAGTGTCGCCCTTGTGTCCCGTCTCTTGTCGAAGTGAAGCTCTTGCCTCCTCGGTGTACCACTGCACTTGCGTGGCCCATAGACTGTGCAAAGGATTCGGTCCCATGTTGCAGGTCGACTCCCTTGTCAGCCATCCGACCCATTGTTGTTCCCTTGTAGCTGCAGGCGTCGAACCCAGTGCTGGCATCGATACAGATGGTGTACCTGGAGTTTTCTCTGGCAAGCAGGGTGTGTCGTTATATTTGGCCGGGGGCTTCCTGCAGGGAAAGCTTTTGCTCATCCACGGACGCTTGTCGAACCTCTCAGCACCTTGGAAGTGTTGTCGAACCTTCGGTTAAGCTGGAAGGCCATTTTATTGAGGATCAGATGCCGTAGACGGCAAGGAAAGAGAAGATGCGAGGTCTGGCGCAGAAGAGCTGACAAATGCCGAGGTAGAGACACGTATCGGCAAGGCTGCGGAAGTTCAACTAGTTGGTGATGACTACAAGAGGCTTGTCCCTGTTGTCAGCCTCGTAGAAGGAGCAGTGCCAGGCACCTACTTGCCTTATCCACATGTGACCACAGAACAAAAGGGCGAAAGAAAGAAGGACTTGGGAGCTGTTCCTTCCCTTCCCACGATGGACTTCGATGCCAGCACGTGCCTTCCCCCTTCCCCTCAATAATGGTTGATGACGGCCCCAGGCTGAAAGATTGCCGGATTTCTCAGGCCCGATTCTTCCGACGTCGTTCATCTTTTTCGCAACATTTTCATGGACATCATTGGACCTCTAGCCTCCCTTTCTCTACAGTCCCTCTTCTCAATTCCACGTTGCATCCCGTCGCCCCCATACATAGCTGTCCTAGTCTTGGCGCCTTTATCAAGCTTCCTCACTTGAGCGACGACGGCGGGGTGTACCTTACACGTCGTCCTCTCCCATGTACCTTGCCTTGCCTGGCCTGGCCGTCTGCACTGCACTGCAACTGACAATCTGAACGCAGATCTTTCTTCACGGTTGTCTGTCCTTGAATATCGTTGGCTGTCGGCACACGAACATGTCCTCGCTAGTTTGGTCTCGGCTGCGGCTCAGTGGCGCTAGCCATTTGACGTGACAGGAGCGAAGGATGAGAGACACCGATCCTGAGATCCTTGCGGGCGTCGACGGGCGCTCGCCAGCCTTACGCAGAGCGAACCAACGATCCCAGAACGAATACCCGGTTTGAATCACTGTTGTCCCACGGGTACCGACTTCTGCAGTGCCAACTTCTTTCTAGCTGCGGCGTTCTAGATCAAACCTTGTCGTCAACACCACCATCTCGGTGATGCGGCCGCACTTCCTTGTCGGTCTGCGCTCGGTGTGCCTCTCCCCTTCGTCATCCCCACTTCGCCCAAGACCGTCATTAAGGCGCCGCGCCACACCCGCCTGTTGTCGTTTCGCCCAAGCTGGAAAGTGCATCATTTAGCAATCGTTGGGACGCCATCGACTTAAAGACGATGCAAGGCTATCTGTCTCATGCTCGCACCGCATCAGCCTTTCCCCGGATTCGATACGTATATACGTATCGTGAGCGTGCCCCTCCTGTTCAGCCTGGCAACGGACAGGGTCTTCAGGGTCTCAGGGTACAATTGCGCCATCAGCGAACCGCCTTCAGCACAGTTGGCCGACCCAGTATGGCGGGACAACGTTGAAGCGCCTGTCGCGTGCGCTGCGATCTGGTGTCGCCCCTAGCCTCCCCTCCCTCCACCACTGAGCCAGGTTTAGCACTGAGACGGCTCAACGCATCTCCGGTACGAAATATTGGCCTGCCGTCGCGTCTCGCTTTCCAATCAAGGAATTGACTGCTGTCTTCGAATTCCGAGGTCAACCATGGCTGGCTAGCAGACAGCCACAGACAGTTGTCACCGACAAGTATCTCTCCCGCGTTAAGCCGCACGAGAGATACTCTTACGTACGACTCGGCTTGGCCCTAACTGCGTACGGCAGGTGGGCGGACCATCACTGGAGTATCCTCTGTGACATCAGCACCATTTCAGGGCCCCTCCAGAGCCACTTCCCACGGGAGCTTGCAGGCCTCGCGATCCTAGCGGGCTTGGTCGTGTCAGGGTGTGGTACCCCCGAGCCTTGTTCGCACGCAGAAAAGCCTTGGGACTCTTTGCGCAGCACTGGGGAGGCCCTGTTACGCGTCTCCGTCTGCTCCAACTTTCTCCATCTCCTCCATTTCTCTCCATTTCTCTTCATCCAAGCGCGCCCACTTCGCCCTGCATCAAACGCTCACTCGTTCGCTTTGTGACCGCCAACCGTGTCGTCCCCCACTGTCGTCGGATTCAAGACGGCAAGACGGAAGATTGAGAGGCTCCACGACTCGCGTCGGGCGAGCCAACGGCCTGCGTTCGCGTGGAGAGCCCGGTGCGTTAGTCCGGCAACTTGGACCACGCCACGACGTCATCACGCATTGTGCGCATTGAGCAGGGTCGAGGATGAGGACAGATGGAGAAATGGATCTTATTTTCACGGTCTCAGAGGCCAACGATTTTTTCTGCCGCCTCTCGGTCCCTGTTTTCCCCTTCGACATGGCGTGGAGCGCAGGCCGCAAGCGCCAGAACGTGGAGCCCTAGAGCCTCATCCGACGCTTCGTGGGTTCGCGGCTTCACGGCTCCTCGGAGTCACCCACCTCGGCCCCGACGGAAGAGGGGAAAGAAGGACAACAGGTTTTGGAGGAGAGAACTCGAAGAAGGCGGCTTGGACGTCGTGGAGTGCGGCCTGCCAACAGGTCACTGTTTATTGATCATCGCTCCAACCCACTGTGGCGGGACAGTAAACATGCAAAAGAAGCATCGAAGAACGCACGAAGAATTACACCTCTCTGAGGTATTAGCTCCTCATGTTGGCGGATGGCCGACAGCCGATAGCCAAACCTTGACCACTGCTGGCAAGCTGACAGCCAAGGCCGAGGCGTTCTCTTGTGCGCGCTGGTTTCCCCAGCCTAATCCAAGTCATGCCACATTCAGACGCGGAGCAAGGCCCCAATGTCGCGCGGGTCCCAGTCCGCTGACGATTGCCAGGCAAAGGAAACGCAAATGTAAATGCAAGACAGGCAGACAGGCCAGACTGCCAGGCTAGAGCCAGAGTAAGAGTAGTCAACGGCGACCTGCCTTGGATGGTGCGAATGATGGGCTCAACATGCTTTACACATGCGGCCGATAGCGCGGGACAAATTACCGCAACTAGGGCCCCGAGCCGGCACCGTCTGGCCATACACGCGCTCTTACAGGTTGAACGAATAGGCCTGGTCTTGGCGCCACACCAGATACGGCTGTTGCGATGCTACTTCAAGATTCGATACGAATACCGATGGCCACATGCCTGCCTTTCAGCTCCTTCTCGGCCTTGTCGTATGCTGCCGCGGCTTTCTGCGTTCCGTTGCCTACCCTGTGCCGCAGGACGTTGTTCATAAGCGAAAAGAACCATCCCACCCGTGCTGGCTGGCGCTCTGCTCGGCAAGTCTTAGCACAGGTGTGGGCAGGAAGATTGCTGTGGCACCGGTTGAATCCACCGGGGTCCCCGAGTCAGACAGAGACGCGAGATAAACCAACTGCAAGTTGAGGGAACCTACGCTAAAAGACCGTCAACATTGTGCGAGCCCGCCAATCCACCGCCCACGCCTAGCACTGACACACTGCGCAAACAGGCAGATACAGGGGGCTGCACTGAGTAGGACAAGGACATGCGACTACGAGAACAACAGGGGGGGGGGG
>JAIMZG010001477.1:0-42232 GCA_020466075.1 Colletotrichum coccodes
CTCCCTCCTTCCACCGCGGCAGCCCCGCAATCCTAGCTAATTACAATTCAAGCTTTCCACTCACTAGTCTCACTAAGCAAATTACGGCATGATAATTGCTATGAGATATTGGTGATCACTTCAGCCCACCTGATTGTCAAACCAACAGAAACATTAGTCTTTGAGAAGTCACATGGTGCCTACTGCAACCCGGGCCAAAAGAGAAGTTGTCTACAGGTCTATAGAACCCAGCCTCCATCGCTGGGATCTGTCACGAGTTAGAGCTTGCAGCAAGGCATGTGAGAATTGGGTTGAAAGTAGCTTGTTGTAAGCTAAAGGAGTGTTGCTGGCTCGGGCGCGTATACATAGTTGTCAGGGAAGCTCAGTCACCTGACAAGGCACCTGACACGAGTAATCCCGTAAGCTGATCCCAGCAGGTTACGTGACACTTCGTTTGTCAACTGTGGCGTTGTAGGCGTGGGGTATACAGAGGTAATAAGGCTATTCATAATCATGTCCGAATCCATCAAAATTTCACAAAAAGCTTTTTGCTTGCTCTGGATCTGCCTCGTTTGGAGGAACCCAATGCCTGGTATTCAAAACATGAATTGACCTTTTGAAGTATTCCGGGGGGAGAGCCTCGGTCAGTCTAAGATTTCGGAATATCAGCTTTGGATTGTAACAGAAAAGACCACAAGGTGAGAATTTTCGAAGCTAGAGCGTACCTGAGGCATGAGAGAAAGGGTATGAAAGATGCTCGATCATGAGAAGGAGGATGTGGTGAGTGGAAGCTTGCTGAGATGCTCTGCCATGATCGCTTCACGTGCAGAGACACGTGATGTACTCGAGCGAGGCTGTCGGCCTCAGTGATGTTATCCCTGCGATAAGGGGAAATGCGGTGAGGCAGCGGTGAATCGGGCGAGTACAAACATAGACGTCTTCCTCGTACCTTCCCTCAAGCTGAATGTGAAGTTGTGAAGGCGCCTTCCCGAAAAGCTGCTTCCTCAACAAGACGCGTTTGCTTGTGCCTTCCTTTTTCTTCCCCGCACGACCTCCCCCATCACCATCCTTCTACTTCCATCTTCTTCCTCCCAGCAACAACAATCTCTCCTCCCCGTTCCTCTCTTCCGCGTGTCTCTTCATACCTCCCACCCACCATCGAGCTGAGCCAACCGACCGGTTTGGACTTGCATGGCTTTTCGCTCTGCTTCTACTACGTCTTCCCATTCGATCTCACCAGTCCTAGCATCGAAACCATCGCAGTAGCCCTCACCGGCGTCTCTTCTGCTACCTCTTTTCTCTTGTACTTATCATTCTTTAACCCATCGCTGACAATCGTTAGTCAACATGACTTTCACTTGCGGCACATGTTGGCGGGAGTTTCCGGCTGGCTGTGGGTCTCGCGAGCAACATCTCAACGCGACCGGTCACCAGCCTCCCCCCAACGAGTGTGAATCTTGCGATCGTTTCTTCGGAAGCTCTCGTGCAGTTGAGCAACACATGAACGCCCTCGGTCATTGGGGAAATTATGCCTCTAATAGAGACCCAGAATTCGCCTGCGATGACTGCTCGGACTGCTTCTCCGACGAAGGGGACCTCCGCGAGCATGAGGTTCAGGACCATTTCTACTGCGATCCATGCGATCGTTATTTCGGCAACCGGAACAACATTCTTCAGGTCAGTTATTGCATCTCTATAGTACAAGATCCCATGGCTGATCTTTGCAGCATCTTAACTCCCGCACCCATCGCGGCAGCACCATCCAATGTCCTTTCTGCAACCAGATATGCAACACGGCCACCGGCTTGATCCATCATCTCGAGCGGGGATGCTGCCCCAACGCCCCCATGGACCGCGACAAGCTCTACCAGGCCGTCCGCCAACGTGACCCCAATGGCATCATATCAAAGAAGCTTCTGGAGTGGGACGGTTCTCCAGTCTATTCTGCCACTGAGCGCACCTACAACAGGGCCGTGAACGCGTACGAGTGCTACCTCTGTCACCGACTTTTCAACACGGTAAACGGTCTCAATTCTCATTTGAATTCTCCCGTACACAAGCAAGTCTTGTACCACTGCCCTAATCGCCGTTGTGCCCGCGAGTACAAGACTCTTGCTGGTGTCATCAACCACTTGGAGAGCGAATCTTGTGGTTTTATGCGTTTTGATTCCGTCCAGCGCAACGTTCAGCGAATTGTCGACCCGCGCCGTATGATTCAATTCTGAAGGAGATGATGCGAACTTGGGGACGAAGGCAAGGTTGCAACATGTTGTGGCATGGCAGCAGCTCCCTGGCCTGCCCAGAGAAACGGGCCATCTTGTGGAGTCCTCTTCTGCCATAGGACTGGGGAAAATACTCGTGTATACAAACATGGCCCATGGCTGCAAGCCGCGGGCGACCCGAAGTTCTCGCTTCCCGTTTTTCTTCCATTAATCCTTCCAAGATGAGATTATATTCGAGGAGATATTGCTATTATCCACCCATGGGCGACCTCCTCACCTGATTCACGCCTGATATCACCCCGCATCCGCAATCCCTACCCGCTCCCCTCACCCGCCAATGGGACCAGCGCGGGCGTAAGCGAGATCAAGCGTGCTATGCTGTAGTGCGACCGTATCTTTCCAGCGATGCGGACGGACACACTCCGAAAGTCAAGTCGACTCGGCGCGGAGTCCGGCGGCGAAGGTCTCGGGGCGGGCTGCGATTGGTGCCATAATAGCCACAATAGGAAGTCGCCTGAAATGGAGTCGTCCGTCTAAGATGCGCCACGCCCGTATCGCACCGTCGTGCCGCTCTCAATCGGTAACAAGCCGACGGAACTCGTCCAGATGACACCCAACTTGGAAAGTGTTGGAATGTTATAAGCTCTCTGTTACCCTTCGGTTCCTCGTGGTTTTTGTTGAGTTTAATATAAGTGCATCCCTTTCTGGCTTTCCTACCATCTCTACCGTTCTTCATCAATCTTACTCTGTTTCGTGCCGTGGGCTGGGTATTGTTACAGACATACTAGAAGGAGCAAGACCAGAGAGCAGGCGGATATAGCCACGCCGAGACGATCTTGGCATCATCTGCCCAACCCGTGAGCGCGAAACAGCTCGCAATCATGGGACACGAACCGGAGAACAACGCAGATCTCGACGTAGATGCGCCTGCCGTTACGCATCCAACACTCAATACTGTTGATTTTGGTCTCCAGATTGGTGTCGAGGAGATTCTCACCGATGTTGACCCCGATATCTCACTCGAGTTCTTGAAAAAGGCCGAGGCACTTTCAGGCAAGCCGCCACCAACCCGGCTCTCAAGAGAAACAATTTTGAGCACACACAACGGTCACGTCGACAAGCAGCAGAAATCGGAGCAGCAGAACGCCCTGCGGATGGTGAAGACAGTGGTGTTGGCCCTCTCTTATCCGCCTTCAGTCAAGTCCATTATGGAACTATCACCGGTGGGGTAACATCTCTACCCCAAAGACACGTGCCCAATGTGCTGATGGTTCACAGATGCGTCTGGATGAAATTCTGGTCGAGAACCACCACGAGGACAAATGTCTCGTGCTCAGAACAATTGCGCCGCCTTACAAGGGGGCCGGGATAATTACCATTGTCGAAGACGAGCATGGTAACACCGATAAGCTCGCGTTATACAACCAAGGGGACTCCACCATCTTGCAGTCAGTCCCTGAAGGGTCTATTGTTCTTCTAAAAGAGCCGTACTACCGATTCGGCGGTGATGACGACTTCATGCTTTGCGTCGACCATCCCTCGGACGCAATTTTACTGCGGCCCGGCCCTGATGACTCCCTCATCCCGGATACCTTTAAGCAGCCCCATGGATCCGGAGTCGCGTCGGAGTGGAGAGACGCCGGGGATCGTGCCTTCATGTCAAAAAACTTGCCATTGGCAGCGGCGGAGTAAGTGCTGCAAGGTCCTTTACAAAATGTGATGACCTCGAACTTACCTGCATACCACAGCTACACAAGAGCCTTGGAGCTCGCACCGGAAGGAAATAGAGCCTTCCAGATCGACATTCTATTGAAGCGCGCTGGCATCAATCTCGCTGTCAAGCGCTTCGACGACGCCCTCTCGGATGCCCTTGCATCACGAGGCGGACCTACAGACTGGAAAGCTTACTTCATCGCCGCCAAGGCCACTTATGCGCTCACGGAGTTCCAGATCAGCAAGCAGTACTTCGAGTCGTCACTAGAGTTGAAGGCTGGAGCTGCCAACGTTCAAAAGGAGTACGAGCGATGCTTAGCAAGAATCGACGAGGAGAAGGGCAACTACGACCTCGCCGCCATGACGCTGGACGTGACCGCCAAGAACATCCACATCGATAGAGCGAGCTTTCTCTCAAGGACCGAGGTCAGAGATTCACCTCATCATGGCCGTGGCCTCTTTGCAACAGAGGACATTAGGGCGGGAGAGATGATCTTTGCGGAGAGAGCAACCAGCGTACCTAATGAGTTCAACCCGGAACACAACTCCGCCGCCGCCTACGCGCAACTCGTCGAGCTCTGCGCGGACAACCCAACGATCCACAAGAAGGTCCTCGATCTGTATGGCGGTACATACAAGCGCTCCGGCCAAGAGGGCGCCATCGTCGACGGCAAGCCTGTCATCGATGTCTTCCTTCTCGAGTCCATCCGCCGCAAGAACTGCTTCAGCGGTGCCCAGGTTTCAGCGCAAGCTGCGAACCCGGAGTGGGACATGTGGAAGCAGGGCATGTCGCGCGGGCTGTGGGTATACTCGGCCTACGCCAACCACGCGTGTCTGCCCAATGCCAACAGATCCTTTATCGGGGACATGCTCATCGCCACGGCCACGGTAGACATTCCCGCCGGAACGGAGATCACGCACATCTACCTCCCGCCCAAGGCCGCGTACCTCCTCCGCATGCCGCAGTTTCGGCACAGCTGGGGCTTCGTATGTAGCTGCACCCTTTGCGCGGGTGAGGGGAAGTCTCCTGCCGAGCAGCACGTGAAGCGCAACGCGGCCCTCGCCGATATCGAAACCCTCATCAGGAAGAAGCGCCCTACGCGCTTCTACCCGGACGCGACTATCCGGCAGATTGAAAAACTAACAAACAAGCTCTCGGCGCTGCACGAACGCGAAGTCTACGATGATCTCAAACTACCACGTCTGATGCTCGTCTGGCCGACCATGTGGCTCGTCGAGGTCTGGTACACACGGAAGCAGTGGAGTAAGGTGATGAAATGGGGTAACGAGGTTTTCCGCAATTTTGGATTCGTCGAGCCCGTCAGGGAGGGGAGGCTGTGGATGTACAAGGACACGCAGGCGATCACGACGTTTGAGGTCATCAAGGCGCTGAAGCTCTCGTCCGAGGCGTATGCGGCGTTGGGCAAGGAGGCGCTGGCGCGGGACTGTTTGGATGCTGCGAGGATCGGGTTGACGACTATGGTTGGGTTTGTTACCGATGAGACCTTTGAGGCGTTCAGATGAGGCTGTTTTCTGCCACGGGTTCTCGTGAGATATACATCGCAAGCAGCACTGGGGCTAAATGAAGATGGGTCGTTGCATTGGAAATGTCGGATCAGGTACCAAAGAAATCAAACCTTGCTTGTTGCTCGATGGCATCCACAACCATTGTCCAGTCATATTCTAAAACGTTGGTCATACCGCGAATATTTCGGCGGGTTGGTGACTTTCAATCTATCAATGCCAATTTAGCCAAACTTTCCTGCGCCATTTGTGTGATTTGTGGAAGAGAGACACTGAAGTCTTGGCAGACAGTGCTCGCCTTGGCATCTCGGCCGTTGAACATGAATCAGGGATTAGCGTTATCGCGGCGAAGAGACCCCTTCTTGGCATCTGAAGAAGTTTTCTTCTTCCCAAGGAAGCTTTTTTGAGCCGTCAGTCCACCACCTGGTGTCGTACACGTACATCCTCGGCATTCAAGCAGTCAGCGGTTTGTGTTGTCAGCAATCGGGCCCGGACGTACTACTGAACCCTCAACCAGCCGATACTCGGTGGAACTTTGCAGGCTCTCCGCAGGCACTGACAGTTTCTTCATTCAAGGCGCCGTTTACTCAATCATTACGTCGGTCCGGTACGTCACAGCTATACCAAAAGACTCCCCGGCATTGCTGCAGATGTCCGATGCAGCGGACCAATGCCGGGACACACCGCGTCAACAAGGATTCACCTCACCGCGCGTCCCAACCTCGAGTCCGGCTCACGCCCCCTACACCAAGTGCAACGCGGCATTAGAACCGAAGGAGTCCCGCAAACAAACTCTTTCAAGCTGGTAATTGCTCGCGTGCTTATCGTTAGCCTGTGAGGGGAAGTTCGTTGATGAGCGGGGTACGCAGCAACGAAGCTGCAAGCCAAGAGAAATCCTGCCCGTAGGTGCCTGTCCTCCCCCACCTCACAACAGGCCGGTCACTGGCTCATCGGACGACGCCGATCCCATCATCGTGATAAGTTGGTTTTTGACCGTCGTGAATTGGGGCCCTTTGAGGGGTTCGATTCCGAGTTCCTCCCCGTAACCCCGGGAATGTGGGAAGCTGTGTGCGCGGCAATTACTTGGACCTTCTAAGTTGAGTTAGTCGAGAGCCGGAGGACCAAATCGTAGAAGAATGGATTGACCGCTTCGTGACGCCTTGGCTCTCATATATGATCAAGGTCCCTCCCCCTTTGGCAGAAGAGATCGTCATCGGCCACAACGTCGATCCAGGTTCATCTGATCTTGGCCCTTTTACTCGTGCGGATCGTTCACTCACCACCCCGCCGCCGTCACATCCCACGATGTCCGCCCTCGCCTTGGTCCTCTTGGCGTCCGCGCCCGTGGCCTTAGGTCAAACCTTCCAGAGACTCGGCGCCTGCCCCGACCTTGGGTGCGTCTTCCCCCCGGACCAGGCCCATTTCCTGCCCGGTCAGAATTTTGACATCCGCGTCGAGATCCACGCGCCTGTCAACGGCACGGAGGCGTTCAACGATGGTGTCCCGGACCCAGAGTTCACCGTCTCCATTGCGAGCAACAGCGAGCCGGATGGGAAGCCTGTGACGGAGTTCTTCGGGATCCAGGAGGAGCCGGAGCTCGAGACGTGGACATTCTCATGGTACGAGGACCTGTTTGCCCAGGATGCCGGGAACAAGTCGGTCGTCAATGTCGCGTCCAAGGCGTACCGCCATCTGGCTCTGTATGAACCGGGTAACTACACCGTGGAGCTGAGCTACTACAACGGCACCAAGAAGACGTTGGCGGAGTGGTTCGTGCGGCCGCTCGCCGAGGAGAAGAAGGCCAAGAACGTCATCCTTTTCATTGGCGACGGAATGACGACCAACATGATCACGGCCGCACGCCTGTTGGGTCACAAGAGCGTCAATGGAAAGTACCAGTCTCGGATGCAGATGGACCAGTTCCCCATCTTGGGACATCAAATGGTTAGTCTAGCGGCGCTCGCCTCTTTGTGGTGGTATTGGGCAAGCTAACATGGCGACAGACCCATTCCGTCGACAGCTTCATCACGGACAGCGCCAACTCGGCTTCGGCGCTGTACTCGGGGCACAAGGGCACATCAGACTCTATGGGGTAAGTGGAACTGGCCCTTTGGAACGACTAACTGCTGACAACCGACCAGCGTCTACTCTGATTCGTCTGCCGACGACTTTGACGATCCCAAGGTCGAGACGATCGTGGAGATGGTTGTTCGTGTCTGGGTAAGCCTACACATGAGAATGACCACGTCTTCTGTCGTCTAACATAGTAATAGGGGTCTGCCTGGGGTGCCGTGACCACGGCCGCCCTCGACGACGCCACACCAGCTGCCTTGACCGGCCACAGCAGATCCAGGTCCAATGCCGGGTCGCTCGTTGACCAAGCTCTCAATGGCATGACAAACTACTCGTGGAGCAGCCACCCCGGCCCCGACGTGTACTTCGGCGGCGGCGCCTCGACCTTTCTCCCCGGCTCGTCCTCGTACCAGGGCAAGGACTACTACGAGGAGTTCCGCAAACAGGGCTACTCCGTGAGCTGGAATGCCACGTCCCTCCGCGATGCGCCGATCGACTCTCCGGCCCTGGGCGTCTTCTCCACCTCTCACTTGCCCGTCTGGCTCGACAGGAAGATCTTCACGGAGAACATTGCTGAGCTCAAGACGCATCCGTCCGGTGACGGCTCCGCGCCTCTGGACCTGCCGGGTCTGAAGGACATGACCCTCAAGGCGGTTGACATCCTTCTTGAGCGCAGCAACGATACCGGTTTCTTCCTCATGTCCGAGGGGGCCTCGATCGACAAGCAGATGCACGCGTTGGACTATGACAGAGCCCTCGGCGACTTGCTGGAGTTCGACGATACCATCCGTGCAACCATCAAGAAGCTCAAGGACGCCGGCGAGCTGGAAAATACGCTCATCGTCGTGACCGCCGACCATGGCCACGGCTTCGACGTCTTTGGCGTGGCCGACACCAAGTACCTCGCCGCCCAGGACACGGACCGCAAGAAGCGCGACGCCATCGGCGTTTACGAGCGCTCCGGCCTCTCGCAGTACACCGTCTCCCGCCCAGACGGTATCGAGTACGGCACCGGCCCGAACTTCCCGCTCAACTGGAGCCCTCGGTACGCCATCGCGCCGGCCTTCGGCGCGAACCCCGACCGCACGGAGAACTACCGCCTGCACGAGTCGCCTCGTCGGGTGGTCGTCGAGGACGAGGAGGACGGATACGTCGCGAACCCCGAGGATGGAGAAGACGGTTTCTTCGTCTCGGGAACCATTCCTACTTCTTCCTCGTCCGGCGTGCATTCGCTGACTGACGTGCCGGTGTTTGCCATGGGACCGTGCCAGGAGACGTTCGCGGGTGTGTACGACAACACTGACGTCTTCTTCAAGATCGCTTCGTGTCTCGGATTGGGCCAGTCATCGGCGGCTCCTCAAAGAAGGTAATTTGACCATCAGGTAGCGGGTTTCTGTAGGTGTAAGGAGTAGAACAATCATGACAATGTTAAACCAAATCCGCCTCTCTGTGGCAACTATGAAGAATCACTTTGCAGCAATCCACATTTTCCGTCCCGAATTGCAGTCTTTGTGCGTCCTTGGCCGTCCAGACTTCTTCCATGTCCTCTTGGACCCGCCTGAGTGACGGCAGCCGACGAGCTCGATACATTGCCTTGAGCCTTTCAAGCACCAGTTGTCGCAGGCGCGGGTCGACGGATTCGCAACCAGCCGTCCACAGCGGCCACGCGTGCGCCGAGACGAAGGATGAAGTGACGGGGACCTGCAAGATGTGATGGATGCACTGCTCGGCGTGGTATGGCTTCGGCGGCTGTGTGCCGTCGCTCCACACCCGGTAGAGATAGATGATGGCCGCGTGTTTGTAGGCTTGTATGGTGTGTTCGATGGCAGGGTCCCCCTCGGCCGAGATGGTTACGTCTTGCAGGCTTCGCCTAATGGCGAACCCTCTCCCCTGATGGCCCTCTCCGCTCTGCCCCTGCATCTTGCTGATGGTGCTCACAACCGACAGTATGGACGTGAGCTTCGTGAGACTCTGCAAGCCCTCCATGGGCGCCACGTTCGTCATGCTGAGGAGGGGTTTCGACGTGCGCGAGATGGAAGACATGACGTCGTGATAGAAACAGAGGCTGAGAAGAAACTGCGCGGTAGGGCTGGTCCAGTTTCTGGGGCCTCCCGAGTGCATGATGACGGCCTTCGCCCCGGCTAGGTGGTCGATCTGGCTGTCGGTGTTGAATAGCCGGTCGGAGATCTGGAGCATCAGGATCGTCGCAAGAGAGAGCTCGGGGTTCTCGGTCTCGATTGATTCGCGCAGCGAAGACACTGCTATGAGCATCTGTCGCGAGGACAACGTGCGCAAATTTTCGTCGTTCCGAAGGCTGAGAGATGGCCCGCTGCCATGGAGGAGATGGAGAAGATGAGGGCGGTTGAGCGGAACATCATTGGAGTGAGGTGTATGAGGAATGGGTTGTGTGTCCCAGAAGCCATCGATATCAAGCTCGCCAAAGAGTCGGCCCAGTGGTGAAGCAGCAAGCGATTCATCGGTGAGATGTCCGGCGATAGAAAGGATGGGTTCCGGATGAGGCTGTTCTGATTAGGATCGAAGGCCATCGTCGTCCAACTGGGTGTCTCCGGGGCCCTTCGGGTGAAGATGAAGAGGTGCTCTGAGACTTCGTGCTTTCCTTGGCCCTCGGGCTTCTCTTCTTCATAATCTTTCCCGCGACTGTGGATGAGTCGGCTGTCTTCCACCTCACCCTCAGCCCGTACCCCTTGCATGTTTTGCCCAGCCGGACGCAGCGGCCGCACTGAGGCTTCGCCTCATCGCACTTGTAGCCTTCATCGCTGTGAGACGAATTAGCTTTTATTCATAGAGGCGCCCTGAGACGAACTGACCGACATGTGAGACAGCCAGTTCTACTTCTCGTGTGCGGCATCTTTGGACTAGGTGAGAGGTCTGATGAACTGATGAAGCAGATGATTTCTCACCAAGGTGGGGTAAAAGTCCGTTTTGGATACTCGGCGTTTCTGGCTTAACTCCGATATGGTGGTGTGTTCTTGGCGACCACTAACAATTCACTTTTACATTACTCACTCAGTCCATCATGAGCCATCAATGATGACGGACATCTAAAAGTGGATGACCAGTGCGAAAGAGGTTCTTCTGTTCAATCAATAGGCGAAAACGGCCACCATGACGATAAGAAACAATGTGCGAAGGGTACAAGTCGAAACCTGTGCCTAAATAATACTTGCGAAAACAACATCTTGCGACTATCTGAGTGCTTGAGCGGCCAATACTGCATCTTATCGAAGCTCGACTTCAATCAAGCTCTCAACGAACGATCGCGATCTGGTGACATGGATCTGGTCCCGACCTGGACCTGGGCTGCTCCAGTACCACTTTATGCTTGTCTTTTAATCTTTTTCATGAGCTCGTTCTATTATCATTCGAGAAGTCTGCCTCGACTTTGTATAAACTGTCAACTACCAGTGCCACCTCAGTTAAGGGCCCGTGGTCGCCGTTAGCTTGCAACGCCGGAACGCTAACGCCGTGCAATACAATGGGTCAAGATGGTATCTCGGCTCCTTGTTACAATGTTGCAGAGTTCCTTGCAGTTCTTGATGGCTCATAAAAGTCAACCATTGTTGGTTCTCTTATTTCCGGCCTATGTGTTGGTGATCTTTATGTTATGGCTATTAGGAGCAATACTCAGGGGTCAGAGACGGCTTGTTCGGCCAGCCCCGGTCGCCAGGTTACGCTTTATCCTATTCTGACATGTTTCTACCAGAAGTCGGAGAAGGCGTGAGAGAAGACCAGGAGCATAGGTGGATCAAGGAATCAAGACCAAATGCCCGCACTGTTCTTGTGCTACTCCTCGGCTCCCAAGGCAACAAAAGAAATGGTTAAGAATCCCAAAAGACAGTGGCGACCTGGACCTAATACAGACCGCTCCGATAGACACTTATCTTTGGACCAGCATGATTCGTTCCCTAGTTGGAACGAGGGCCTTTTCCCATTCTCAGACAAGGGAAACGATTTCTTAGCCGATGGGCAGCGGAATGAACAGTGCTGACAGATAGCAAGACCCCTGAGTTTTTCACTCGTTCTTCATGGAGTATTCGGCATTATCTGTTGTCCTTTTCTCCTCCTCTGCTGTATCAGTTCCCGTTTGGCTTGCTGCTAGGCCATCTCAACACGCACACACATCCTTTTTACATCCCATGCCCCTCCAATTTTCGTTTACAGGAACCCGACCGTTTTTTCTTGAAAGTTTTCTTTGTCATTTTGCCCGAGAAGCATATTAAGCCCGCCTGTTAATTCCGAGGTCAGGAAAGCCCAACACAAAGGGCCAAACATCATTGTTGTCTGCTGGATCGTCACCGCAACCAGCACTATCTTTGTGCTTGGCCGGGTATATGTTAGAGGGAAGCTCATGGGAATGCTCCAAAGCGATGGTTGTTTTATCATTTTGGGCGAGTTAAAGTACGAAACTCACTTTGGCGTTTTTCAAATTTAAGCTGTGTGGGCATTGATGACTAAATGTTCTTCCATCTCAAGGTTTGCGGTTATATTCCGACGGCGCTTTCGACGTTTGCAGTGGGCTCCGGTAATGGTAAACACACTTATCCTTACGACCGAGCAGCAACAGAATGCTATTCTCTGGACAACGGCTGCCTTCTGCCTCGGCATCATGTCCTTCGGTCTCCCGAAGCTGGCTGTCGTGTGTCTCCGTACGCGACTGATGAACCTGAGCGATCATCACGAATGGTTTCTTTGTTGGTTGGGCGCTTGGTGTCAGCTTACCCTGTTCGTAACAGCGGGGCTTCTACTCGGACGATGTTCGCCAGCAAGATCATTGTGGGATATTTCTGCCAAAGGTAGCTGCTTTAGCACGGATATTTTGGTTGGTCATTGCATCTATGCTGGCCGTAAGTGGGGGAGCTATCGCAAACCGACAGAGGCCTTGAGATTAACCTCACATACAGCCTTTTCGGCATTTGTGTATGTCTACCTTGCCGTTTACCCGGCGGTAGTGTTGTTCCGTCTTCAAATGTCTATCAAGAAGAAGATTGCATTGTCTTGTGCTCTAGGTATTGGTTCGATGTATGACAATTTCTATGGAAAAACACCAAACTTGTCAACAATGATTAATTACATGGTTCAGTTCCGGCGTTGTGGCCATCTACAAGACAACTCGTATCCCATCACTCGAAAGCAAAGACTTCTTGTGTAAGAACTCTCAGTGCCACCCACCTTTTTGCATTCTCAGCCAGATGAGGACTAAGAGATTGGCAGATTACACGTCCGATCTAGTAATATGGACTGTGTAAGTGAACCCCTGCTTCGCATCTCCACGCAGCGTCTTGGCGACCGAACAAGGGTTTCATTCTTGAGCTATACTAATCAGTTCCCAGAGTGGAGGGAAGCACGATCATCGTTGCAAGCTCGATCCCTGTTATGCAGCCACTCCTTGAGTTGGTTCTGAGACGCAATCCCTTCAGCTCTGCCAAGGGGTCGAAGAAGCCACATTACTATGATTATCATGGCTCAAAAAGCAGCTGTCGAGGCAGCGGGATTGATCAGGGACAGCGAAAACTGAAAACAAACCCAAAGATGACCTTGATCTTACCATTATGGAAGGCGATAGCCAAGAGAACATACTCATGCTGAGCAATCAGACACCGAGACCGACAACTAGATCGACACACAGCGACTCGACTCACCCAGCAGACGGCACAATAGACCGAACCGACGTGGTGACGATCTCGTACGGAGAACAAAACTAGGGACAGGAATTCGCATCATCGCAGAGATGGAAACCGGTTTAGGGTACATCGTGCGGTGAGTGAACAGTATGCGTCGCTGCGTACAGATGGTGGTCTCCCTTCTGCTCTTCTAGGTTCTCATGAACCTATGAGATCCGGGCACAGTGCCCTAACTTGGTGGTTCTCTTGCATAAAAAGTCCATTGCTAGTTTTCGCGTGCCAGTCGTTGCCAATCACGCTGAACCGTGCGACCTGCTGTCCGACTATCATCGCTTGGCCGACTTCTCTGAATCAGGATTCAGGAAGCTTGCGGATCACTTATAGTCTGAACGATTCAGTCGAGGCATTGCCTCTATGTTTTGTATGAATCGAACGCAACGTAGTCTTGTTCTCGGTTAAAGACAGCGGTCTGGTTCCAGCTGAAGGATAAGAAACTAAGACGTGGTCTGATGACTGGTATTCAAGCGACCCATGTGGCACTCTCCATTCCGGTCAAGACCCTGTCGAGGATCGGTTTCGCCCCATTCTCAACCGTCCAGTCCTGTGGTTTGATTGATTATAAAGAAGTAATTGAGACAAAGCCGCTGAACACCGTCGCCCTTATTTCAGTGCACTGTCGTTTTCCATTATCATGACCTCCCAGCTCGTTTCGTGATTTAGCAGCCGACAACAGCCTATTGTCACCCGCATCAGAGTATGGACATGAACATATGAGTTAGGACTGCTTACAGCTTGTTGGTTTTCCATGTTCTTCTTGATACCACCAGAGAAGTCCATCATGAGTGATTGGGCAACGGGCATATCTTGCTGGGGGTTTCCCGTCAGACCGGCGACCTTCTCGAGCTCAGTGAGCTGAGCGTTGGCAACCTATACTTGATCAGCCGACTTTTCACGTTGGCTATCCCCATATTATCAACGTACCACGGCCAGGCCTTGAGTGGCGCCGTTTCCGGAAGGGGCGATCAGCTGGTTCGCTTGGCGGACCTGGATACCGTCACTGACGAAGGACAGGAGGTTCGACTTGGCGGTCTGGAACTGTTGGGGGTTGGGGGGGTTGGCTTGGAGCGCTTGCATAACGGCATTGAGGCCGTTGACCTCCTGCTGCTGAACCTGGATGTTAAGGGCGATGCCTCCGGCGAGAATCTTCGCCTCGGCGCAGGCGGGGGTGTCTCCGGCCGCCGGGGCAGGAGGTGGAACAGGGGCGGCTCCTCCGTTCATCTGGGCAAACGCCAAGCTCGCGAGGGAGATAACAACGGCGTAGGTCTTCATGTTGATGGTATGGTTGGTTGAAATTTACTATTATGGATAAAGATTGTATGCGGTTGAGATTATTGTAGTTGGAACCTGTCCTTGCCGAGTAATGACCGTTGCTGCTGTTATTGATGACGTTGCCTACTGTCCGAATCCAGATTCAGTACAGAAACAAAAAAAGGCAGAAGATTCGGATGGGAGTCTGTTCTTATAAGTCCCAACGACGAGGCGCACATTGCCGAGTCCGGCCCAACTTCGCGAAGCAAAATCATGAGATGAGGCTGCGGTGGGTTGCGGAGGGCAGCTGGGCGAGCCGGCGATGAGGGTGGAAACCTCCGGATGATAAACTTTTTGGAGCGTTTTGGTGCAGTCACCGAGTCACTGTGCTGCTTGTTTCGAACCTTGGTAACATTGGGACGAAGGTAGGATTTCCCTGATAGTCCATCCGCACAGACGATGCATTGAGGTACGGGGTATCATAGCAGCCACCCAGTCCACGAATCACATCACCGTGTACCCCCTCGGCCTAGATTCGACCCCCTCATTTCCCCCTGGCAGCGACTCAGCCGCTGTTTCCGTAGGGTAGGACTAGTCCGAACATGTTGAGGGGCTGTGGTTTGCTTGAAGGAGCCGCTGGTGGCCCCAACCAGACGTCACAACTTCACGTCTCGGACTTCGAACTCAAATCGTAATGGTGCCCTCCTTTGCAGCCTTCTGTCGTGCTTTCTCCCCCATCTTCCTCGAGATATCAGGGCCACTTGGTCACTCGTGCAGACCAGCAACATGGCTAGACCCATGACTCGTCTGAAGGGCTTTCTCTCTGCCTGATCTGTCCTACCTTAAAACAGCCATGCTCCCGAAAACCTTAATGAGCCGGCCGCGGCTACAAAGGGTCAAGCTTTCGTTTAGTCATCTCCCGCTCGTGGCTGATTCCACGAAAACGGCGGCGATGGCGGCCCAGATGTCCAAAAAGGAACGGATGGCAGTTCAGTCACCCGTTTTCAAAAGCTGCAGGTTGGCGATTTAATTCGTTTCGTGGTGTCCTTCTTCTCTTCTCTCTTCCCTGAATTGCACTTCTAGAGTTTCACATCTTCTCCCTGGTTCAGGACCTCAGCACCTCTGCTCGGCCAAGAAAAGGCCGGCCGCTACCACAGGGCCCCATGTTGGTGCCCGGTATCTTTTCGTCACTCAGTTGCCTAGTATGTATGTTAAGCGGAACAGGTCACTCTGGCGCCGGCCTTGGAATTTGGTTGCTACCGCTTCCGATTCGTTCCCACGCCGGAACCTCGATTCCGTTTCGGCCGCTCAACAGGAAAATGAATGTTCTTTGAACATCGGCGGTCCGTCCCCACTACCCCTTCAATTATTTGGCTCCCGCTGTCACAATGTGCGAGCGCTTTCCGCCGATCGGCACTGACTTTTAGCCAAGTCATGAATAAATTCGATCTGCCGTGTGCCTGTAGAAATTCCACTCGTCGTCGAGGGAACTGCACATAGCAGATCCAGGGAATGTTTTGCATGTCGCATTTCCGTACGCGAAGTTACGACACGATTTGCAGAAGAGTTGGCATGGAAGCATGGTTCTGTTGGTCTTTTCCTACGGTTCTGAAACTCTGGAGTCTTCGTCTTCCCTAGATTTGGTCTTTCGGATTGTCGGGTGAACAGTCTTCTCGGCGCGTCTTGGCAAAATGCCGATCCCGAAAGCCAAATGGTGTGCCATGTGTTGAGCCAGGCACGTAGATACGAAACAGCATGACTTGCAGACGCGACAGGTGCAACCTATCATGATGTCGAGGGAGCCTTAGCTGCATGAGAACTTCTAGAATGATGCTGACTCTGCGGGGCTATGCTGTCAAGAAGTAGCCGGCGGGATCAATGGAGCCGAAGACGAGCAGACGAGTTGGTCTAACTTCAACCAGACTAAAATCTGTGAGACTGGAGCTATGATCCTCGCCAGACAGATAACAATGTCGAGACGGAATGTCAAACACGCATGTGGTCTAAGCGGACTCGAGACAGTCGAAATCGGCAATTCTGCCCGGTGGGCTGAGGAGAGTGGAGGAAAGGTTACAGCGAGCTCGTCAATAAGCTCAACCTTCTGGGGACTTCCGCGCCTAAGACGGCTAAACGAAGCAACGAGATGGGGGGCAAGAACAGGCCACTTCCAGTCCTTCGTCCGAAGAATGTACGAGGGAAGGGCAATCCATGTGTATTCGAGTGGCGTCTCGATTTTAAGTACACAGTCGCTTCACGTCTTGAGCAAGTGCGGGACCCGCTAAGTATGGCCGGGCAGGCCAATTGAAGATCAGGTCGAGTGATGTTGCCATGGAGGCTGCAGACTCGCGGCCAGGGAACCCAAAGATGAGTTAGTTATAGGGCGCTGCCCCTGCATTAGCTCGGAGTCTCGCGGAGAACTTTTGAATTTGGGCATGTCGAGCATCAGTCTGCATGGGGACTATCATTCCAGTGATGCAAATTTGTGCGTTAGGCTACAAGAAAGTTGAGCAGTGCTGTCCTCTGGCCCCCCTCAGGCGTTGAAGAGTTACCGATATTGAAAGTTGAGACCTGCTGGTTGTTGAACGGCCAATACGAGGTAGATTGATTGCATGGAAGATGAAAAGAAAAGTGGACTCACGAAAAGAATCTTCAGATAGCACAAGTCCGCCGACAAAAGATGAGGTTCGGATACGAGCCAGTGCTCGTGTCGCCTCGGATCCGTCGTTGAGTTAGCGAGAACGCGAGGCTCGGAACTCACGTTTCACAAACGCATCCCACCTTGACAGGGTTCGCCGGTCTGGCACAAACTGGCAGCTAGATCCATTACTTGCCCCAGCAAAGTTTAAGTCCGACTTCTTTCAAGTGCATCGAGTGCAGCTAGTTGGATAAGATAAGCGGCCCGATGCAACGGGATTTCCGTCCCGTAGTTGAAGGGTTACTGAATACGTCGTCAGCTCCCTTGCCAAGCATGCGGTCTCAGCTAATAGATGGCGACCGGACTTCTTGGCATCTCAACATCGTGGCCAATGTCTGAGCAGCCTAGTTTGGCCAGGGACAACACAGTGACCGTGGCTACGTGTCTAGTCCCCGCCCGACCGTTACACGCAATCCTTTCCAGGGCGGCACGATGACACTATGCCCAAAACAACCTTCCTCCTTGGGGTTTATACGGATAGTCCCGTCGATCGAATGATGTTAGGAAGCTTGGCAATTCGTCTCGTGCGTAAGCACGGAGTCAGCTTAGGACGTCCTCAAATAGCAGATCGATGAACCTCAAAACTAAGACAGTGGCTCGTATCAAGCCAGTTGCTCATGAGATCAATCTGAGGGTGAATCTCTTGCCCCCCGGTTATCATGAGAACCCTTTGTCAGTTTCTCGCGTTGGTGGCTGTAGCGTCAGCAACTCTCAGTTGGCGAGAACCGACCAGACGTCGCCCTGAGGACAGCATCCAGCAAGACGGTCACGCAGAAACTAGTACCCATGATCTCTGGTCACAGAAAAGGAAGCATAGGTTTCTAAATGAAAAAACAAAAAGTAGGGACTCACTAACAGAATGATACCATGCAACTCTGACATTATCAAGGATTTGCCGTTAACGGCACGAACATCCCCAATGTGGCCTTCGACGCCGGCGAATCCTATGCCGGACTCCTCCCGGTCAATTCCTCCGCGAGCGTCAACGAGGTACAGGAGTTGTCTTCTGGTTCTTTCCCGAAGAGACACCCTCTGATGAGAAAGAGATTGTTATCTGGCTGACAGGCGGTGTAAGATGTTGAGTGTCTTGCAGATGCAATCTCAAAGACTGACAATCCCACAGCCCGGCTGCTCCTCGATCGGCGAACTTCTGCAAAAAAACGGCCCCGTTTCCTGGAAACCTGGCACCTACTCCCCCGTCCGTGACTCGTGGAGTTGGCACCGCCTCGTCAATGTCATCTGGGTTGATCAGCCCGTGGGAACCGGGTTCTCCAGAGGTCCAGTAACGGCTACTGACGAGCACGATGTCGCAAGCCAATTTAAGGGTTTTTGGAAAAGTTTTGTCGATTATTTTTAACCTGAAAGGCTACAAAGTTTTCATTGCAGGTTCATCTTATAGTGGGCTGTACACACCTTACATCTCCAGTGCAATGCTAGACGCCGAAGACACGGACTACTTCAATCTCGGAGGCATGATGATCTTCGATCCATCACTGTCCCAGAGCGTAATTGGTCAGGATTTTGGTGTTGCAAAAGTCATTGACCATTGGGGCCCGGCATTCAATTTGAACGAAACTGTCCGGAATGCCATCAAAGAGATTGATGACCGGTGCGGATACACGCAATACGTCAACAACTACTTCACCTTTCCCCCTTCTGGATTCCAGCCCGTCAAAATCCCTGGAGCCTTTGGGTACGGCGACTATGTACCAGAATGCGATACTCTTACGGCCGTGATGACGGCCGAGCGAGATTCGAATCCATGTTTCAGCATTTACAACGTCCTCAAAACCTGCCCGTTACTCTTCGATCCTATCGGCTTCAGTGAGAACTCGGGCTATTACCCTGCAGAAGACCCTGTTTACTTTAATCGTAAAGATGTCAAAAGTGCCATCAATGCACCCCCGGAAAGGGAATGGCGATTTTGCACCAGGGAGCCTGTATTCGTGGACGGTATTGACAAATCTCAAAACCCTGGCCTAGGGAGCCTGCCAGTAATTGGGGATCATTGAGAAAACAAAAAATGTGATTATTGGACACGGGCTCCGAGACTTGATATTACAGTCCACTGGGACGTTGCTGGCTATCCAAAATATGACTTGGGGAGGGGTCCATGGATTTCAAGCCCGGCCGAATACAACCCTGCGTATTCCTTACCACAGCAACGCGGACTTGGGTTCGCTAGCGGGGGCAGGAGAACTGGGAGTTTGGCACACCGAGCGTGGACTCAAGTACTTTGAGACGCCATTGTCAGGTCACTTCATCGGTCGAGATGCACCATCCATCTCATTTCGCGCCTTGGAAGTTCTTTTGGGGAGAGTGAACAACTTTGGGTCTGAAGCACCTTTCACTATCGACAATGGAGGCTTGAGGGCAACAAGTGCGAGACTGTAAGTGAGGTTGAGCATTTTGGCGCCAGGATGCAACAGTCTAGGTTACATTGTGTTGCAGTATATGTTTGAGCAAGCCAGAAAAGCAATATATTTCAAGGATGTGTAGGGAAGCCCAACTGGAAATCAGCTAACTTTGCGATGAATCAAAACAGGGAACAAATTGCAAGCTTCTTGAAAGGTGTTTCAATAGCCCAGTTTACTCGGCATTAACTCAGAAGATGACTAAGGGCATCTCATTATCGGAAGGTCGATGCTGGTGAGCGCACTCCTGGAAAAAATAATCAAGTATCCAGACACATGGCCCTATACTGTATGGACTCTATTATTGAAGCTTTGCAAAGTCTTGCTCGGAGACGCTGCTTCGAGGGTGAGACCTAACTGAGCTAAGGTGGAACGTGGCTTACTCGGGGTGAGGCGAAAAAGCAGAGATGCAGCTAGAACCTTCGATTATACAGTGGACAATAGTTGTAGCTAGAAACTACTATTAGATAAAAAACACAGGCACCTTAGGGTTCTAAATTGTCTGTTTCGTTCGTGGCTTTTCCATCACCTACGTAACTCCAAGTCAACTTTGTGTCTTATCTCTCATCAATCTTGTCATAGAAAAGGGAATAGCTTTATGATATTCATACGGGGTGATTTGTAGAGCCTTGAATCATTCTCACCTAGTAGTAACCCAGCAATGCTAGCTGTTCTCCTTTTGGCTCCAGAATCAATATTCTACTCTAGCGGATCTGGCCATACTTGTGTCGACGTTAGTGATGTGTACAGACGGTCCACTTAGCGACGTCAACAGCAACAAAGTCGTTGCAGCTGAGCAGCTTATCAAGTGGATTGAATGCTGTGATGAATATCCAAATTCGTCGACACCAGCGTTCAGTGAGGCCCTCGTGTAGCAAACCCGTTCGTAGAGCTTGACGTTAAACTATTCATGAGTAACCTAGAGTTACAGTCTGTCGAATACTTGCAGCGCTACACGTTATCGACTTCATCTTATTGCATTTAGGTAATAAGATGACTATCTAAGGATTCAACATGCATTGCAATGCTTTAATGATGTTTCGTACATGCATGATTCTACGGCTCAAGATATAAATCGCCCTCTACTGAGGACCCTTTGGTTTCAGATGGTCGGGCAAGTTCAATATGTACATATTTTGGTAGTTGACCGGCGGTGGTGGGTTTTCCTGCAACCATTGGGTGAATTTGGCGCCGAAACTGCTCGGGGCAGTAGCTCTTCGCATACCTTTCGTACGTAAATAACGATCTTCATCCATTGTCATCACGACCGACGGCTCTATGATGTCGACGACTAGCCTCTCGTAGTCCTCGGGTTTCCTGTCACCCCATACATTATCCGCCTTCATGATCTTCTACCGCTGGTCCATAAGCCACGGACGTAAAGCTGAGACGTAGTCGTGTACGGTGGCGTAGCCCTTAGCTTTATCCGACGCCTCGACGACCAAGGGCGGCGGCTTAGTAGGCCGCTGCGTACCGCAGCAACGTACTAGCTGCGACTCATCCTCGTCCTCATCCTCGTCCACCTCGTCCACCTCGTCCTCCAAGTCCCATTGAAGATCCGGATTCAGTTTACCAGAACCACAGCCGTTGCCTTCTGGGTCCGCGTGCCTTTCGTGCAGCTCGGGACACTGGTCCTGCCACTGTTCCAGGGCATAAACACCGACGGCGATAGACTTGACTTTGGGCTCTGTAAGTGGCAATTTCGCAACAGCGTGCCATCCCTTAATAATACCTGCAGCGTCTTGGATGGCGTAAGACTCCAGCGCGAGGTCATCGTAATTGCCTTCCTGGGCAACAAAGATAGAGTCGCACAGTAAACCTTGTAGCCTCTAGATGATACGTTTAGCCCCAGAGTCTAGACCGATGGGTTGGCGAGCGGTTTGTCGTTCTCTGAACGAAGGGTAAGGGGGCGAGACATTGGCCATGACGTCTGGTAATTGAAGAAAAACAATTGTTGGTGTAAGGTGCATGCCGTGTTGTTGGTTGTGCAGACGGGAAAATGTGCAGAATTATCAACCCCGTTAAAAGCGGAAGACGTGGGAAAGAAGTATATGACTAAGCTTATTTCCGTCCTGGCTAGCTGGATATTTCTCAATGAAGCTAGTTCTCTGACCAAAAACGGTTGATAGAACGACAGGCCAGTTGGTGCGAGTATAGGATCAGGATGTGTCCAGGAACCTAAAAGGGAACTGGAACAGCGTCTCCAATGGACTCGAAATTGCAATATCTGTATGTCACAGGTTTGCGAGAAGCTTTCGTATAATCGCTGCGCCTCCGGCTTAGATGGAATGTTACATAAATGGTCTCTTGCGCTTCCCTTTGTGCCCGTGATTCCCCTGGATTCTATTATCATTTTCTTTTTTCGAGAAGAAACAGAACCGTGAATAACTACGTGATTCTTGGAATGTTCTGAATAAAAATCAAGAAGATTTATTTGTTACATCATAGGTAGCCAAACCTTGAAACCATAATCAAGGTTCACTGACATGAGGTAAAATGTACTCTTGCGGGTAGAAACGGAGTAGCCGAGTCTAATAAACTGGTTGCATCAAGGAAGTATCTTGGTATGTCTACTCTCACGAGATCCGAAATTACAGGGCTTAACTATGAGCGTTAGGCCCAGTCTAGTATTAGTCTGATTATCCATACTGCCAATATAGATACAAAGGGTTTACAAAAGTGGCATGAGACCAGCAAATTCAAGTCACGACTGGGCGCCTGACTTAAGGAATTCCTCTAGGCTGCCCATCAAAATGCCATGTAGCCCAACATAAATAGCCCTCTCGGCTTACAACAATTTGTGGCAACCAACGACAGCAGTACCATAGATACCAGCACTCTTGGCGACGCATTCGGTGAAGGCGAGCCAGATGGGGGCGGTGGAAACACCGAAAGTCTCCACAACAGAAGCAGCCTCTGCAGCCAGGGCCACGCCGGTGCATCCGGCGACGGCGCCAACCCACACAACACTGGCGATGCCGACGCAGGCGCCACACTCGAAGTGGCTGATGCACTTGCTTTTATCGGACTTGACGCGCTCTTCGTGTAGCTGTGTCAAGCGACGATGCTCTGCCCTGTAGCTATCGACCTGGCGCTTCTGCACGGCGTCGTCATCGTCGGGCAGGTCCATCACGATTTTGAGGTCCATGGAGGCGGCCAAGAGGGCGAGCTCCTTGAGGTCCTGGGGCCAGGAGGCCACGACGTCGAGGGGCTGGTGGAAAGGCCCGCTCCACTTAGTAATATCAATAGTGGAGAAGTCGCGGCAGCTGAGGAGCTCGTCGAGCTGCTCGGTGGGGATCCCGAGGTTCTTTGACATGTCCTGGGAGGTGAGGCTCGCAGCGGCAAGAGAGACGCCGGCCATGGCGACGGCAAGAGTCTTGGTGAAACTGGTTGGAACCATCTTGTTCGTTGTAGTTACTGATGACTGGTTTTTGGAGGCGGGCGTGGTGGGAGAAGTGGGCTAAAGCCAAAAGGACGGGATGAAACTGGAAGCAATGGCGAGATAGCTTGAGAGCGAATGACTTGGATGCTGTAATAAAATCTAACTTGTCGACCATGGCTCTCACTGAGGCCTTTATATAGCGAAATCCTTCGAAGTGCTCGATCTTGAACAACTCAAGAACCACCCCCAGTCCACCAAAGACCTAGAGTACAATCTACCAAGATGCTTACAGCACTACGAACTATCTACTCAATATAATTGCATTTCAATACCAAGGCGCCGATCAACTTTGGATGGATTTTTTCCTCAACATACCTCGGCATGTCCGCCTAAAATCAGTTGTGTAAGCAAATGGTTGTCGTCGGAGTATTGAGCGACTAAAGTCCGTGCACCCGTCTAGTGGGATCGACAACCAAGGCTCGTAAACTGAGGGTCTGTAGTTGACTCGTTCTCAAACCACGATTAAGGTTTACTAACGTAGGCTTTAGCATCCTTTTTAGGGTAATTAGCCTAATAGTCCGCAAAGAGAGAGTGGTCCTGTAAATCTGGAACGAGAACAGTGGCTCAATAATCCGTGAGCTCTTCTCTACATAGGTGTCTCCGTACACTCTATGAAAGTTCGTTAAACCTCCATTTTACGAAGCCGTAGGGGTTCGTGTCAGTGGAAAGAGGAGTTTTCTCTCAACTAATTGACTTGGCAAATTAAACCAAAATAAGGTCATCGTCCAGCATTGCCACAGCACAGGTATGGCAGCTATTGGTCATGATAACTGTCCTTTACAATCTCGGGATTCATGCCAAGTAGGTAAAGTAGATATAAAAGGTGCAGTCAAGAAGCGTTTTGGTGAAGCAAGAATCTTCACAACCAAGCTTCTGCCCTGGACACCCCACCAACTCTCGTTGTTACCAACTTACCGTGACTCCCGTTACCGCTACAGTGAGTACACTTCTAGTTATACCCTCCCAGCTCTCCCAAAACTCGATCTCACGACTCAGAATACTAATTCACTCCTTTTTCATGTTCCCCCAGAATATCCAAAATGAAGTTTTCCACCACCTTCGCTATTACCGCCCTTCTTTCCGGCGCTTATGCCAGCCCCGTCTCTGAAGTTGAGGCTCGCCAAGCCGGCGTGACCGTCATAGTTCACTGCCCTACGGACTCCTTCAGCGTCACAGAGAACCTCATGCAGGAGAACCCTTACTGTACGAGCCCGAACGCCTTCAGGTGCACGGGCGGCACCTCGATGACCTTGTCTCACAAGACCCTGACTTGGGCCTGCTTTGGTTGCCCTCCGGACTTTGGAAGGCCTTTCAACGGCTGCGCTTACCAGCCCCAAAACCCGGTCTAAGCTCTGGGTAAGAGGTTTCAAAAACACGGTTTCGCGTTACGGTTTGCTAACTCTTCAGCTGCAGGTCATAGCCTCGAGCGGTGTATACTGCTAGTCTCTTGAACGGAAATCTGGACCACAAAATGTGCACAACGCTTGCTAAAGTGCAAGACTGTCAGTAACAGGCTGTATATTTTAGTAAAACCGCACTAGGGAGGCTTTGTTGTCATATTACTATAGCTGTACGGATTTTGAAACTCGCAAAACATCCGCCTGGTTGATTTCATAGACTTGTTATGTCACATTCTTGGTGAAGGTACATGTCTGCTTGGAACGATTACGACAAACTGCGACAAAGCCTTTAATGAACAAGTTCACGAATTGTGCATTGGGCTGCTATCAGATAATCTTTGACTCGGAGATGCTGACGTTAACAGATGACGTAAAAAACAGTGAGACTGAAAGTACTACACTGTAGCGATAAGTTTCTTATATGTATTTCATCCACTATGAAAAGCCAACAGAAATCACCACAATGCTGAGAAAGCTATCATGAGGCTGGCTACGTATGATTTGTTCTTAGTGAAAGTATTCGAATCTGCCGGTAATTATGTTCAAAGTCTGCCCCAGATAGGTTTTCAGGTACATCCCATATGTTGTACCAAAGTGGAACAGCGTTGGGATGAGTTGATCAACACAGTCATATGAAAAGTAAGCGGTCCAGGAAAGAAGATCTCAAAGGCGTCTATGTATGAATAGTTACTCTCTTTTCCTGACCAGAACAAAGAAACACAATGCCAGAAACGCAAGCAAGTAGAAAAACATCAGCAATTTAATACGACTTGATTAGACAGACAGATGTTGTAGTATTGATACGTTCCTTCTTGAGCTTCTTACTCTATACTGGAAATGTTTCTTTCAATGGTAAGGAGGTTCCTGGTACATCCTCCAAGAGGCGCCTGAGTTATTTAAGGTATCTACTAGTCTATCTATCTGAAATCACATATCTATTTGAACGCCAGCCGAACGCTGCACACTGCAAAGGCGTTGCCGGACTGGCGACATCATTGTGGTTGTGTTCATAACATAGGTGGACGATGTTTTTGGCAGCGTTCTTCATCAGGATTACACCAGAACAGCCGGGCTGCGTACCATGACTGTGTATTATATGAGGTTGCAGATCTTCCTGTTGGCTGGCATGAGGCTTTTTCCTGTAATCCCTCAGCCACTCCAACATTGTCAACTCTTTTGGCTAGGCCGCACAGTAAAGGGCAAGTGTATTGCCAGTTCCAGTCACAGATTCCGGGAGTCCTTCAAGTACCCGCTTCTGGTAATGACATGTCTTGCATTTTTACGTAGATGTGGGAGAAATTCAAACATCTCAGGTGCTTTGGCAGTTGATTGGGCGACGCACGGTCGTAGCGGCAATTCAACGTGTTGAGATTCGTTGCAGAATTTGAAGTGTAAGCAGAGAACCACCACTGCCGAGGCTTGGGGTTTCATTGAACAACAAGGACACGTGAGTCGAACTCATTATAGGCTTGTTGCGGGTCCCGGCATATTCAACAGCCACAAAAAGTAGCTCTGGTTGGTCTTCAGTGCCCTTATTTAACATCTCAAACAACCCATCCGCCGATGCCTAATAGTCGTCTTCAAGGAAATTCTCGGATATTCTACCAGTCGTTCGGTGGGTTGAACCAAGTGAAAACCAGGCTTTTGAGTTTGAGATGAATGCTCAGTATTGTGGCTTCCATACAAGTTATCCGAAGCTGGGTCAATGTGAAGCTGCATGTGCCCACGTTGACCGTAGTTGGATGGTCTTCCCTTCCAGTCGGCACCCGTTCCGTTTCCTCGTCGACCCGCAGCGAAACTGAGGGAAAATAGAAGCGGAGGTCACGTGTGCTAGTCTATCCGTCAGGCAGCTAAGCGAGCCAGTAGCCAGCCGGTGGATTCGGTTAGGCCCGTGGCCCCATCATATCCCGTCAAGCTCCCTTCTCTTACGTCAGCAGCTCCCAAGTTCCACCTACTCGGGTACACAGCAGGCAGTGCACTGCTGGAGCAGGAGCGGGCCGGCAGCAGGTCCAGAGCAGAGACCAGAGGCCAAAGCTCCTCCCGCGCGACTCAAGAAGCTGGCTGACCCAGAGATTGGAACGCCTTCTTCGCATTTCACCTTTCACGTTCATCGCCAAAAAGGCTCCGAGTCAGCCCAACAACCCCGTCCCACCGCGTCGCAGATATTAGTTCTGCTCAATTGATCGCGTATCTAATCATTCGTCCATAGATCGCATTCGCCAAAAGCGAGGCGGGCTTGTTTTCTTCAGAACCTCTTATCGGGATTGCGTGAATTCGGCCGATGCAAAGCCACCGTATGTCTCCCACGACATCCGAGGGCGCAAACGCTTCAATCATCAACGATTTCCCCAGTCCGAGCCTATCCATCATGGCTCGCCTCACTGAATCACCCGCGCCGCCGAACGGCACACAATCCGTCAAGAAACTGCAAACAACCTTGAAGAACAGCAGCTTCTTGTCTTCCCCCGCAAAACCCTCCGGTTCGCTGTCGCCGCACCCGAGCAAGCGCGTCAAGAGCCTCGCGGCCACCGGAACCCCTCGATCCGATGCGTCGCGATCCCACTCGCCGCCTTCCCAACGACTATCTCCGCACATCTCCCCGAGCCCTTCACCACGCAAGGCCTTGAGCGACACCGCCGGCGACGACTTGGAACCTGCTGATCGCAGCACAACCGCCGACACCGTCCCTGCCGCTGCTCCGGCCGATTCTGCAGGCCCGGCCACCCCCCCAGCGCCAGCCGCACTTGTCGGAGGTGCTCCTGATGCCGAACCAGGCGCATCTACTCCGGAACCTAGCGGACCGCGCTCTGGGTCCGGTGTGCTTTTGTCTGTAAGGAAGACGTTTCATTCCGCCGTCAACAACCTCACCGGTCAGCGCACTGGCACCACTACGGTATCGTCGACATTCGAACAGTCTATTGTGAGTCGCAAGCGCAGCAGAGAGCCCGAAGCCGAAGAGACACCTGCCCCTGCCGACAAAGAGGACGAGAAGAACATTGATGCTGCCAATGGCACTGACGTCAATGACACCACAACCCAGCTGGGGAACCAGTTTGAGGCAGAGGCCGCGGCAGAGCAGGATCGCGTCAAGAGCCCGGCCAAGGAGACAGTTCAAGGTAAAGCGGATTTCACCCTTCACCCCGGAGTCCATATTGACCTGACGCAGTTTCCACTTCGGCGGCAGACAACGCCGAGATCAATGTCGCAACCGCCACTGCCCAGGCAGACTCTGTTGAGGCTGCTGCGCCTGCTGACGTCGCCGCTCCCCAGACCGCGAATGACGAAGACGTGGACATGGATGACCCGAAGAATGGTGTTTTCGTGCTTGACAAAATCATCGGACATCGCCGCGATCCCAGGGACAAGACGCTTTTCCAGATGCAAGTCAGCTGGAAGAATGATGCGCCGACCTGGGAGCCTGAGCAGAACATCCAAGAGGATGCCGAGGAGGCACTTTTCCAATATTGGGATAGCGTTAAGGGCGGGCGGCTAGGCGCTATGGCTGATAAGAACCTCTGGCATGTGCTCAGGGTTGAGAAGCACAAGCAGAAGCCCTCCGGTGCCGTCCACCTTCTCGTCTATTGGGTTGGATCACCCGATCGTTCTTGGGAGCCCGAGAGCCAAGTTGAGGTTTATGCCCGCCAGCATGTCGAAAACTACTGGAAATCAAAAGGTGGACGTGACAAGAATATCAAGACCGCGTCTGTGCCCGCGAAGAGGGGCCGCGGCCGCCCTCGCAAGGACACCATTCCGGAGCTGGCGGCTGACGTTGCAGTTCCAAAGGAAGCCCCGAAAGACGTCGCCAACGAGATGACCAAGGAGGCTAAGCCGAGGGGTAGGCCAGCCCGCAAGCAAAAGCGCGATGCGGCAGAGGAGGGACAGGCCGAGAAGGCCGAAGAAGCCGCTTCTCCGGAAGACAAGGCAGAACCCTTCGCGAAGAAGCCAGTTGAAGCTGACGGGGACGCCCCCCAAGAAGCGCGGCCGCGGCCGTCCCCGCAAGAATCCCGTATCTTGAGCTCGCCTTGATGATGGGTTCTTGAGGTCACTTTGATGATTACTTTTAAAACGCATCAGCTTACTCCAAGAACGGGTAGAGGGGGATATGACGCGAACTTCTTTCCCAAGTCAATGTTCTGGTGATTCAGGTGTGGATGTGTGATACGTGGACGGGGCCGGATCGTGTATTATACGTTGATCTCACATTTTGCTCGCAGCTTTGGCAAGTTTTCCCAGGCTCTAAATGTTAGGATGGTTTGACTTTTCGCCCTTTCCTCATTTCATCAGTCCGTTCGTTGTGAAGCCGCCGCTGAGCTTAGGGCCACTTGGCATTGACGGGACTTGCGCTTGGAAAGAGGATTTTAAAAGACTGGAAAAGCTGCCTAGTAACATCACTGTCGAGTCTCATCCGCAGAAACCCGTCACAAGGACACGTATTTGTGCAAACCGGCAAACCACAGGGCCGGCGGCTGTTGAAACTCCCAGCATTGTCTTCGCTTGGCCTTGTCCGCCGCCCGCACAATGCAGCCAAAAACGGTTCAAACCCAAGCCCATGGCCGCTGCATACCAAGTTTGGACTTACCTCTCCCGGCCGCCGTGGAATCGGGTTCTGATACCACAACGCTAGGCGCGCGGTACCGGTCGACCGGAACCCCATCTTCAGAGGTCAAAGCCAACGGGCACTTGGCCTGTTCCGGAAAGCCGGTTCCGCGCCGCCAGGCCAAAACCCTACACGGCTCGTGGTTTGGGCTCCACATAAGACCTGGCTGAGGGTAGGCAGCACGATCCCGGCAGCCCAGCGGCACGGCGGGTGATGAAGGGATGGGTCGCCGGGGAGAAATTGGTCGGCAAGTGAGAATTCTAGGGTCACAGAGGAAGGGCACAAGGACTCGTGCCGGGAAAATGTGCGAATATGACAATCTCATGCGCACTACCAAGCTGGTGACCGTTGTTGGAATGAAAGCGGGAAACATGACGCAAATTGTCAAGATGCACGCTTCCTCCACACCCTTAGCACCTCGGCCATATCTTGTCATTGAGTCAAAGGTTGAGTGGAGATTATGGCAGGTTGCGGACTTGGCTGCTCGTTTCGGGCCGCTAGTATCGTGCCCAAGGAGAGCTACGTGACGGGATTCTCGTTTTGGCAGCGCTGAATGTGTGAAGAAGCATTTGCCGCAAATGTAAACTGTGCAACGTTGGATAGAATTCTGGTCCTCTTGTCGTGATATTACGAATGCACTTGTTACGAAGGAAGTGTGTTTGCCAAACCGAAGGACAGTGTCTGCCTTGGTCTAGTGCCGCTTACGGGAGACTAGACATCGATATACAACGGGGACTTGGTCATAAATGGAAGAGATAACGCCTGTTTTCGAGGGGGCAACCGTGCCCAGTCAGATACTCCCCATAGAACACAAAAGCAAAGCGGTATCATCGAACGAATGTGTGAAGCAAACCCATACCAACCCGCTCCAACCCGACCCTGTACACCATAACCGTGAACTCGAACATCGGCGAGGGTAGCCCATCACCGTCCCATTGGCGCGTAGTCTTGAGGGTTGTAGCTGTAAGCCTGATACGCCTGCGGTCCCTTGACCCTGTGCTGCGATGCCTCCATCGCCTTGATAGGGTCCCCGCGGTGCTCCTCCTGCGTCTCCGGGTGAGTGGGCAGCTCGGACGAGAAGCCCTTGTGATCCAGCGACGGACTCGCGTACCCGCTGCTCGCTTCGGACGACGCCATGCTCGTGGGCCGGGAGCTCTGCTGCGAGGGGCTCCGTTGGCCCTGGGACCAGCGCCAGCTGTTCGGGTCGGGCGACAACTGGGATTGCTGCGACATGGAGTCGCGTTCGGGGTGCAGGCCGGGCGATGGCTGCGGCGGCTGGAGGTTACTGGGCGGCTGCTGGGGGTGGTAAAAGTTTCCCGGCAGTTCGGCGATGAAGGACGTCTGCGGCGCGCTCTGGTGCGAGCGCAGCTGCGCCGATTGACTGTACTGGTGGCCGTAGCTGCCCTGCGACTCCGGTCTGTAGTTGTGAGCCGACACTGGTCTCGGCACTTGGTAGAGGGTGGTAGGAGAGTAAGACTCGGGTCTCGGACTGCCGTCGGGGCGCTGGGCGGAGAAGGTCGGCGACCGCATGCCGGACAGCCCCGTGTTTGTGCGGTCGGCGGGGTTGATGGTCTTGAGCTTCCCGTTCTCGATCATGGCCTGCAGCACTCCGGCGTCCAGCAGCTCCGCCTTCTTGATGATCCTCGACACCATCTCTTTGCTCGCAGCCTTCTGCTGGGCCTTGACGAAGCTCACCATCGTCACGTTGCAGCGGATCTCAATGTCCTCGCGCAGGTACAGTCCGTCGGCCGGGACGCCGAGGCCGGACATGCCGATCTCGGGCGGCTGGGGCGGTTCGATGCCGGGCTGGTTGCCGTCGATGCGATACTTGATGCGGATGTCGATGTTCATGGGCGCGTAGGTGTGCGTCTGCAGGCCCCAGGGCATGTCGTGGAAGCAGCCGTTGAAGCTGATCTTGCCGGAGCCCATCTTGCCGATGCCCGGGATGTACTGGATGCGCTGGCTGATCTCGTACCAGGTCGAGTAGTACTCGTCGGAAGCGGCATCGCGGGGCGCCTTGATGGGCTTGTGGTCGAGGACGAGGGGGTTGAGGGTGATGACCTCGGAGTGGGAGTGGAGGATGTCAATGGCGAGCTGGCGGGGGATGAAGCCCGGGATGGGCGTGACGGTCGTGTAGACCTCTTTCTTGCGAAGCATCTCTTCGGACCTGGAGTCGTTCCCCCTGTTTCTCTGCACGTGGAGATATCTTGGGGTATTGGTCGGTTCCGAGTTGCGATGCAACCGCGATGCTGGGGTTGCGGGACGTCAATGGTAGATGTCTGGTCGAAATGCTGTCTCGTCAAATGAGGAAAAGATGGAAAGGGACAAGAGGGTAAGATAGCAAAGCTGACGGTGACGAATCCTGCTGACGGGAGTGCTGCGCTGAATATGGCGGAGAGCAAACCATCTGCTCCGGCCAAGCCATGGCAGTGAAGGTCACAGCCCCCCGGACCAGGACCCTTCCACTCGCTAGCTCCGAGTGTGTGCGAGGCTAATCAAGCGGGAGCAGCAGAAGGGTGAAGAGGGAAAAAGAAAGAAAAAAAAAGCTTGGGGAAACGCAGGCAAACGCCGCACAAACCACAGCCAACTGGACTTCGCAGGTCGGGATGCAGCTCGTTGCGCATGGGGAAATGCGCAAGGAGGGGTGCTCGGGGGTCGCGGGCGTCTCACGTCATCTGGCGCACGGGTACAGATGATCCGCCTTCGGTTCCACGGCACATTGAGGAACATCTTTGCGCGTTTGGGAGAATATTTAGGTGCATCCCGATTTCCATATCATCATTGTTGCTATTGTTCAGGGCACACAATTGAAGCCTAACCTTGGATACTGCTCGAGCCCCAATCCCCCTTTGTTTTGGTTCTTAGGGGGGTTTTTGGCGCTTTCACTGCCTTCAGTGGGCAGACGCCGCTAAGTCTGGTTAAGCGAGGCAATACATCACTAGAGCTGCCCCGATGATGCGGACTGGCCAATTAGATAGCACGGCTATCATCCAGACTGCGTGGGTCCCGCTGCTCGACCCATCTCACTTACATAAGCACGCTCTAGCAACTGCGCACCTCTGATTCGTGCCCTTTGCCTGGGGTCCATTGTTTCCCTCGTCTCCTCCTGTCCGTTGTCCTCGGACTCGAGAGTCAAGAGACGCACACAAACGTACCTGACAAGCCAACACAGGGTGCTCTGAGACACTCCCAAGAGCTGACAATGGCACCCAAGCTCCCCAAGCCACCCCTGGTTCCTGGGTTTTCAGCTCTTTCCTCCCCATCCTGAGGCATGCACGGCGTTGCCATCGATAATATGCGCCCCCTGATCATCCACGATCTTCTTCTCTCCCAGGAGTCTTGGACGTCCCAGCTTGGGGTCTGAGACGACGGTCACGTCCGGAGGCGGCCTGACGAACCCCGATCGCCTTCCTTCGGCTTCGGCTATGGAGCCAGGGAACGCCAGGTTCCACCATAACGGGACCAGTCAACCGCCACATCTGAGTTTGGGCCGTTTAACTCTGGGAGTGGCCCTGGGCGAGAAAGCAGGCGTCCCAACCCTCGACGGCTGCTTTCCTCTCTTTTGTCTTTCTTCGTAATGAGCTTGTCGTGCTTGTTCGAAGCTTGGCTCTCCTATCTTGTCTCAACCACGAGCTCACCGCCATGAAGTCGTCAATGTGAGGGACGTATCGTGTCCCATGTCGTCGGTACCAGTGGCTCTGGACATGTTACGTAGTCGCTCAACCTCCGCCTTAGATGTCGCACTACGAGAAGAACCGAAGGCGCGCCGTCAACAATCATGGGAAACCACCGCTCTCCGATCACACTAAGAAAAGCGGAACCGACAGCTTGGCAGCGGCTGACTGTCTTGGGTGCGAGCTGGGAGTTCCATCGGCGACAAATGTCAACTGCACACCATATCCGCTAGCAGCGAGGGAACAATGGCGCTCTTATCCATCGGCTCGCCTCCTCTGCGCTGCCCCTCTCCCACGAGGCAAAACTAAACCTCCGGGTCTTTCTTACGGCAATGGCAAAGGCGACTATGCTTACCAAGAGAAATCGGCCAATGTCGTAAACGTTGGTCATCGCCAAATGCTTCAAAGGCGGAGCTGCATTTCAGGGCCTCGTCGTGATCCGTCATCAGTTTACAGACCAGCCCAATTCGGGCAGCTGCATGCGACAATCCGAGAAACTCTGAATCTGCTGAGGCTGATACCTGACAACTTTCATTGCGCATTGCGCTTGTTCACTCGCCCAAGACATCGCAGGCCTACTACCACCCGCTCCCGCTCCCGGCCAAGGATGCAACCATTGACCGTCCAGCATCCGGCCTCAGAAGCCGCGCGCAACGCCAAGAACGTCCCTGTCGCTCAATCCCACATGGCTCAGTATCGTGTCTCACAGCCCGCATCTCGACCATGTGGCCGGCTGACATATTCCGCCGATGTATCCGTTTCAGCCCTCTCTCTTCTCTTACTCTGCTACTATTAAGCGCCTCACCGACTACAACCTGTGCGAAGCAATGCTGGGAAGTTGCAGGGTAGTGCTGCAAGTGGATAGACAATGACGACCCATCAAGGCCGCTCAACTTACGTCCGTTGATCATTCGCAACTAGCAAGCTTCGTCTCTGGAGGGTCGGTCGTTGGTGTTTACTATTCATCGCTGTCTGCACCGAAGGTTTCCTGCGCCGCGCCTCAGCACTCGAGCAACCAGCACACAGATCCAAACTTCTTAGGGCTGTACCGGCAATATGCTTTCCCGACCTGCGCCGCCTCTTGGCCGGCCGAAAATTGGACGGCGTTCATGCCGGGCTACGGAGGCCCTAAGCATTCGAAGCACGTTTTCATTCGTCTGTGCAGGTTTGACGCCAACGCAGTTTCTGTCCATGGTTTCTCGGACTCGACTGCCAATACGTGCTTGAAAGTCAGTAAATCTTCACCCGGCGATCAGTCGCGAAAGAGAATCACCAAGTTCCAGGGTCGGAAATGACTTCTGCCGGCGGACTCATGGTCCATTCCAAATGCACGGGTTGCCAGTCCTCTAACTCCAAATTCTGTGCGCATACAACTCGCAGTGAAGGCGGCTGTAAGCACACCAACCACCCTGGCACCGCCTGATCAACCAATGCTTCCTGTCATGTTCACTGACAAGTCTTTTTCATTTCCGCCCCGGAACCCTCGGTTTCTCGGAAACCACGACTGTCGACCAGAAAGGAGCCAGCAGCCATGCAGCGTCATGTCGACCCTCGTTTGGCAGTTGGCGCTAGCAATTCAACCTCACTTGCCGATCCCAGCTGCCGAAGTCAAGATGCTCTAGCTTTCTTGGCGCCAACGACACCCCTCGAGGTTGCAACTGAGCCGGCCTAATTGGTCCTTTCGAGCCTGCCGGGCTAGGATAATTACTCTGGGCACGTGGAGCTTGCGACGAACCAAGTGGATGTTTTCCCCGGGATTGCGGGGACTGAGATAGCGGAGAATCTGGGGGAAACCGTGGACAGGCGGAGACAGTGGGAGATTGCATCTCACAAAACCAGCGTTCTTGAGAGGCACGGTCTCTGCGACCACTTGTTTTGTTGTCGTCAATGTTCAACTTGACGAGAGTTACAGGGCGTCGTTGCTGCCGAGGCTGATCTCCCGTCATAACCGAGGGTAAGACTCGGCATTTTTGATACAACCCAGTCCACAATTGGAGGAGAAGAGTCCCAATCTTCCCAAGGTATGATGCATACAACACAACCTCGTTGATGGCGTATCATTACCCCGCAAGGGATCCCACTGAGGGATGGATACCTAAACAAGAAGGGGTGCCGTATCGCCAAAACTGCAGCAAGGTTCCCAATAGAGCGGTGCCCCGGTATGCTTGGAATCCCTGGATGCAGAACTAGGGACATGGATTCGGCATGTCGTCCGGGGACGTGATTGAAATCTCCTACGCCGTCTTGCGAGAGTTAAATAGACGGTCGTCGTCGTCGTCGTCGTCCGGGTTATTTGGACCATCTCATTCCATGAGTACCCGGGACCGACTTCGACGACGCACCTCCGGCCTGCGAGGACACACACCAGGCTTCCATTCGACTCTTCGCCGAGGTGACCTGCAGCATCCCGTAATCTTTGGGTTCCCAAGGACTCCATTACCAGGCATACCTGACGTTTTTTGACGGCCTGCGCCATGTCTTCCACCGAGAAGGACGCGCCCAACGACGCCCACGTCGAGCGCGCGGCTGAGGACCACTCCATCAGTGCTGCTCCTGTTCACGACGGAATTCACAACGCGGCTGGAAAGGGTCAAGTCGCGACGGACAAGTAAGCCCCTGCATTACCCTGACTCGGCCGCCGCTGCTTGTGACGAGATACTGACAGGACACCGTCAGGTATGGCCACTCCCTCGTCGAGTTCGATCCCGTGGCTGTTCGTAAGCTTCGTTGGAAGCTTGATCTGTACACCATCCCTACCGTTGCATTGCTGTATCTGTTCTGCTTCATTGATCGCGCGAACATCGGTAAGCGAAGTTGAACCCAAAAACGCACTCATGGAGCCCCATTTTTCTGACTCCGGTGTACCACACAGGAAACGCCAGAATCGCCGGCCTCGACAAGGACCTCGGCCTCCAGGGCTACGACTACAACATCATCCTCTCTACCTTCTACGTCTCTTATATCATCTTTGAGATACCCGCCACAGTCGCCTGCAAGTGGATAGGCCCGGGCTGGTTTCTACCCATCACCACACTGCTGTTCGGTATCGTTTCCATCGCCACGGCCTTCGTCCACGACCGTGCCGCCATCTGCGGCGTGCGCTTCCTCCTAGGCATCTTCGAGGCCGGCATGCTCCCCGGCATCGCGTACTACCTCTCCAGATGGTACCAACGCGCCGAGCTCACGTTCCGCCTGTCTCTGTACATGGTCATGGCGCCCCTCGCCGGCGCCTTCGGCGGTCTGTTGGCCTCCGCCATTCTCAGCCTCGACTCCTTCGGTAGCCTCCACCGCTGGCGGATGATCTTTGCCATTGAGGGTATCGTGACAATTATCTTGGCCATCATCTCTTTCTTCACCCTCACCGACCGACCCGAAACGGCGCGTTGGTTGACCCAGGAGGAGAAGGACCTCTGCGTCGCCCGCGTCAAGTCAGAGCGTGTGGGTGCTACGGAGGTCATTGACAAGATCGACAAGACCAAGCTGAAGCGCGGCATGTTCAATCCGGTCACCCTCGAGATCGCCGTCATTTTCCTGTTCAACAACATCACGGTGCAGGGTTTGGCCTTCTTCCTCCCGACGATTGTCGCCAACATCTACCCCACGTTCTCGACCGTCCAGAAGCAGCTGTACAGCGTGCCTCCCTACGCGGTCGGGGCGTTCTTCACCGTTGCATTCCCCGGCTTGAGTTGGTACCTTGATAGGCGACAGGTGCTCATCGCCCTGAGTGCGCCGATGGTCATGTGTGGATACATCATGTTCCTCGCGTCCAAGGTGGCTCGGGTGCGATACGGGGCAACCTTTCTCATCGCCAGTTCCGCCATGGTCATGGGACCCATGTCCAACGCCCACATCAGCGCCAACGTCGTCAGTGACACGGCGCGCAGCAGCGCTATTGGCCTCAACGTAAGTCAAGCCCCCCCCTTTCCCTTGCCCCCCTCGAGGGCAGAGTGGTCAAAGACAAAGCAAGCTAACATTGGTACAAGGTAATGTTCGGCAACGTCGGCGGCCTCATCTCCACCTGGAGCTACCTCGGCTGGGATGCGCCCGACTTCCACATCGGCAATGGTCTGAACCTCGGCGCCTCGAGCATGATTTTCATCCTGGCCACCGCCGCGTGGTTCTGGATGAAGTGGGACAACAAACGCCGCGATGACAGGAGCATCGAAGAGGAGCTGGCGGGCCTGTCGGAGCAGGAGATCCGGGATCTGGACTGGAAACACCCTGCTTTCCGCTGGAGGACTTGAGTCCGAGACACTTGATAGATGTAGACACGTGGTTTTTCGTACGAGGGTCTCTGACCAGGGATCTTTGACAGGAACTTCATCCCAATAGAGGGGTGTGATGTCAAAAGAGGCTTCTGAAATATATGCCCCCTGCTCAGAATCTGGCGACTATGATATGGTTGATATTTACCCGAGGCGGTCTGAAGACGAAAAGCGACAAGAGGGAAACAAAGTCTATACTCTCTGGGTTGGGCGTGGATCAGGGCGTCTGACGTATACAGCGACCTTGCATAAAAGCCAGCAGAGGTTCACCTGCTTCACCCTTTTCCACTGCCGTGTTAGTTGTTGAAACTCATGCGCCAATAGTTGCGCCGGCGATCCGTGTATCTTCTAGCTGGCCCGACTGCCACGGCGTTTCCTGTGACTGTTGCAGGTAGCCGGCGTCTACGGTCAACTGTGAGATCAAACACGTCCAAGCGCTGAGAGCTGCGACGGCGTCCCGGTACTGTTTACCCTCCATACAGTCTCCAACGTCCGAATCCGCGTACAGAACGCCCTCTCCTCGAACGCTTGAGGAGTGGGTGGTGGCCAACGGTGAGTCATTCGAAAGAATCTCAAGTGACTGCATCGTCTGAGTTACGACTTATACCCACAACCTCGTTGACGGTCTCATCGTAACAGCCCGTCAATGTACTGCAGATTGCTGACGTTGTCGACTCGGATGCTCGATAGCCCTTCGGAGCTTCTTCTATTTCCGACTCTACTGGTCCGGCGGCGGCTCCTAGTCCGCCAATCCCGCCCGCAGGGCGTGTCACATCCCGTTCAAACCCCGCAATAAGCAAGTGGTCTCACCTCCGGGTCACCGTGTCTCTCACCAACGCTCGGACCTGGTTCTCGTTGCGAAAGGGCAATGCAAGTCGCATTTTTCCCGACGGTTAAGATTGAGTAAGACAGCATAGCATGGCTATAAAGAGCTTGCTAACGTGAACATGAGGTCGATGCATATGAGCAAGGAACAACACTGTGTGTTTCATCGGCTTTGGCGCTTCGCATGTTGCGTTGCGATTTCATTACGTGCGTGGCAGTTCGGTCGACGAACGACATTTCACTCGCGACGCAGCGGTCGGCTGCATCACCACCCGCACGGACAATCTATAGCTTGTCACACCCCCAAGTACAAGCTCTGCAATGCCTACCGTCACGGACAACCTTTGCCTCCTCTACACCTCAACTGAGGGGAGAGAACGCGAGGCCTGCCACTCGATCGACCCCGAGGGCTTTTATATCCGACATCCACCGGCACCTCACCTCCTCGATGCCTTCACGACGCCCGACGACCGACTCTTCCAGACGATTCATATGGGTGCTGCAGTCGTGGATAATAGTAAATGGCTTCTAGTAGTCGACGGCCTGGTTACGCGACCCTTTGCGATTTCTCTCAACCAGCTGAGGCAGTTACCACGCAAGTCCATAACGGCATTCCATGAGTGCTATGGTAGCCCGTTAAAACCACCCACCGACGCAGTATGGCGTATAGGAAACGTGACCTGGACCGGCGTCCCTCTATCTGGCATATTGGCTCTTGCCCGGCCACTCCCTGAAGCTAGATACCTATGGTCTGATGGGCTTGACCATGGCACGTTCGCCGGCGTTACGTCGGATCGTTATCAAAAGGACCTGCCGATGGAGAAAGCCCTAAGTCCAGAGGTCCTCGTTGCTTATGAAATGAACGGGGAACCACTTAGCAAGGAGCGAGGGGGGCCGGTTAGGCTGGTTGTCCCAGGCTGGTTCGGGACGAACATGACGAAGTGGTTATGCCGGTTGTCGTTGCAGAACGGACGAGCAGCGGGACCTTACACCACTACCTTCTACAACGAGATCAATCCTGCAGCCCCCGAAGGCAACACTCTTCCTCGGCCTGTATGGGAAGTCGAGGTCAATTCGATCATCACAAAGCCAGAGCATGGCGCCCTTGTGAAAGATACGAAGGTGCAGTTGGAGGGATGGGCATGGTGTCACGAGCCTATTGCAAAAGTTTCGGTCAGCGCAGATGCGGGGACTTCGTGGTCTGAAGCTTTAGTGAAGCCAAGAGCAGAGTTTGAGTGGCAGAGATGGAGTGTAGCATTTGAACTGGCACCTGGATATCACAGCTTCCTGTCCCAGGCCATTTCGGCGTCTGGGAAAATGCAGCCGCTTGAGGGAAGACGGAATCACGTCCACTCTATATCAATTTCAGTACAAAGCGAATAGTCGTACCACTGGAGACACGACTTTTCTCCAGGTCTGACGTTGGCTTTGGACAGGATGGCGACTGTCGTCCCGCTCAGCGCCCAGATGGCCTTTACCATTCGTGGCGAGGCTGTGATCATGCAAAGAGGCTACTGCAAACAGAGGAATAGTTGTTCTAGGCTTGCAGCGGTCAGAATCGTTGCAGCACGTGATGCGTCTCACTGTGTAGGGTTAAGATGTACCTCTTGCTATACATTCAGATCGATAAATCACTTTGACAAACACTGCGCTGAATACAAAAATATGACATGCTTGAATAGATTTTTTAAAAGATTCGCCTATTAGTTGCCACAATATCAGGAAACCCCAACCAACCATGCATTTCTTCCCTACCGATAGCTGGAGAGATCAATTTCTAGGCGTCCCGGATGATTGGCCCGTTACACCGACAGCCTGAAGTCCAGTGTAGCAGGTATACTCATAACTGAAGTGAGAGCATACAGTTAACAAGAGTATTCACTTGTTTCGCGTCGCGTACGGTTGTGTAAGTTGCATCCAACCCAAACAAAGTATCATATTGACCCCTGCCCACTTGACAGAATCTTCCTCTACCTTGGCGGAACACTCTCACAGGCTGTCAACCGTGCAACTTCGACGTCGCCGTTGCGTGCTATTTGAAAGTCGATCCTGATGGACTATGATAGATACATTCCACGCGAAGAGCCAAACCAGCGGCTTCAAAGCGTAAACTTTCCCCACCAAGACAAGATGTCCGACTCAACCAACTCTACCCCTTGCCGCCAGTAAAGTCATAGACGAGACAGCCGACCTTCGTTTTGCCACCCACGCCACCATTCTTTGTGCCTATTATAACAGTTAATTTCCCAGATTCAAGGGCAAGTTGTGATGTTAGGTGGTTGAGAAAGAGATGACACAAGTGGAGGCTCTTGTCCCGCGTTTCTAGGGTCTGGCATTTGACTGTGCTGGCCTAGTCGTCCCCAATTCCCGTATTACCTTGAGGGCGACACAAGATAGATACGGAAAATAGAACTGGACAGTAGTATGTAGGAAACAAGAAAAGACCGTAGACTCACAGTTATTGAAGTTCCATTGCATAATAAAATGGCACGGGGGTCCATTCTCTCCCAAGGGCATTGAGAGACTCTGTCGGTCCTCAGACGTCGTACACCCCCAGTCCCAGTATATAAGCCAGTCGTAGTTGACACCGTGGCTATCCGTGGTTCTCTTTTGGTACGGCGGGTGTCTGGCACTCGTAGGCCCCATGTATCCCAGATCGTTTGACAGACAGAAGCCAACGGCGCTAAGCATCTGGTTACGTGGGTTGATATCGGCGTGGCCAGGAAAGTCATCTTCGTTGTGGCACTCGACAGGGTGCAGCTTGAAAGGTTCCGTCGGCTTCGCAGGTGGCGCACTTGTCGTCGTTGGACGCGCCTCCGTCGTACTTGTAGCCGTTGCTACCCAAGATGCGCAGCTCGAAGTCGGAATACAGGCGCCTCTGTTGCATTGTGAAACCGTGGCGGTCGAGACGCAAGAGCTTCCTGTCGGCGTCCCCCAGCCTCCTGTTGCCCGCGTCAGGGTCGGGAAAGATGTCGTGGTGGACACGGCGCATGCCGCCTGACGAAGGCGGAGTTTGTTCGCTTTGTTGTCCCCTGCCGTGGCATCACACCACTGCGATAAGCCGTCTTCTCCGACCAGGGGATCCCATTCTACAGTCTTCCGCGGCGTCTCCCTTGTCTCGAACCAGATGCGCCATTTGGCTTTGGATTCGCAGTCTTTGGTGTTGCCGGGTTGGTATTGAACCAAGGCCCTGCCGCGATTCACTCTCCAGTTCATATCGGCAATGTCTTCCTCGTCTACCAACGGCGCGTATGGGACTGTTTCGATCGTGGCTTTCGGGAAGTTTCCCTTGAGCTCATTGATAAGCATGTCGTTAAACGAAGGTCCGCCGTCGTCTCCTCTTGGTCCGGGGTTGGAATTCTCGCCATGAGACCAACCAAGAGAGAGGCCTGCCGGGTCTTCCTTTCCAAAGTTGGGATCATCCGGTGTGTCGACGGTCTTGTAAGGCGCAAAGAAGAAAATTTGCGCATCACTGTCGTCGCCGAATATGCCGCCAGGCATACTCAAAGCGTCGAGACCAGATATGTGCGAGTCCGTAGGTGGGTCGTACTGAGTGTGTAAGCGACGCAGAGCATGTTCTTTGAAAAATTCCAGCTGCTCTTTGCGTGGAAACTCCGATGTGCTAGGTCGCTCAAATTCGAAACCAGGCATCAACCAGTTTCCGGTAACCTCGCCTTCATCGTCAATATCTCTCTCGGCTTGGAATACGGGGCTTCCCAGATGTGGTTCGCCCAAGCACCTTTCTTAGAGACGATGATGATCGAGGTACAGCCAATGAGATGAGGAACTGCAAGAGATGCTGGCTTATCGGAGAATGAGATCATGGCGGAGGTTGTCAAACCTAACGTCTCCTCCCCCTCGTCTACGGGGAGAGGCACCATCGCACCCCGTTCCTTGACTTTGTTATCCTCACCCTTGTTCAGGTTTTTAGCGATGTAGCCCTCGCTCGCCATGAATGCTCGAGGTTCTTCGTAGTTTGATGGCTCTACTTGGGCATCAGCACGTGGTTTCTCTACTTTAGGCTGCGGTAGGCAAGCATGGGGGTCTTTGGTACTTACCAGCCCACTGACAGGTCTTTGGGGGTGTCTTTCTGGGAATAGCAGCTCGTTTCAAGCGCTTCGGTCCCTTGCATGAAGACCCGCCGCAGCTTCTAGGGCTGCAAAGATGCGTAGCGCTCGGTAACACGGTAGTCGTCTTGGTGGTGGCCAAGGCTGTACCACTACATGCGACCACTGTGGTATAGGCTTGAGTAGCACATTCAGGGATCTGAGATGCAGTGCCTGTGACCGTGCAGAGAACACTTTCCCATGTCACGCTGAGTGTTGTTGCACAGGCTGCGGTTGTGGTTGTCGTCCGTGCGGTATCTGTTAGGCCTTCCGGGGCTGTTGAGGCCGGAGGGGGTGGAGGAGGTGGTGGTGGTGGTGGAGGAGCTCTCGTAGATTGTGGCGGAGGGGGCGGA